>JAODTK010003145.1:0-24742 GCA_026419785.1 Sclerodactyla briareus | reverse complement strand
ACGCCGACAAATTCTGCCCGAAACCTATACCATGCACAATTTTATTGGGCAGCTCGTGGTATGAGGAGACCATCGATACACACTGTTCGCGAAGCGCGCAAAAATCTGACACTTCATGGGCAATTGATCAATTTTCAGGCCATTTAGTACAAATTTCCGACTTTCCCACTTTTGCAGACTTTCCACAGTTTGAGTCTCGATGAGAACAAAAAAACGCATAGAAATACCCTGAATTGGATAACGTATTTTGACACTTCATTCAACCTCACCCCACCCCCCCCCCGACGAAACTTGTGCATTGAAACTTCATTCTGTCGATTTTATTTTTCCATCACTAAAAAACCATAGGGTGGCAGCTGCCCCTCCTGCCCCCCTGTGGCGCCACCCCCTGGAGACACCCCCTCCCTTAGACACCCTCCCCAGGACTTTGATCGATAACCTCCCCCTTGGTCACCTGAATCCTGCCTAGGCCACTGATTGCGTCGGGTGAACCAAGAGTCGCTCATTGCAATCTAAGCTTATTACATTCACCAACTTCCTAAGTCCTAATTCTGATTTGTCTAATGTAATTTTCCACAATACGGTACCAATATGCATATTTCCTACGTGATCCAATCAATTTTTCTTCTGCCACTGCCAATAAAATAATATCGAAAAGGAACTTCTACTCTGCCAAAATGTATTTGAATTACGCACCACTTTGCATCTTTAGGAGGAGTTTCAAAACTTTCCAGATTCCACTGCTTTCAATAATTTGTCCAAGGGGAGGGGGACATCCCTCTCTTAGACCCCTCCCCACATATCAGTCACCTTTATTCGCATATCTGGGTCCGCAAATTGAAACCCCTCAACCCACAACAAAACCCAGTGGCGGACCAGCAGGGGGGCAACTATGCGGTCATTTTGCCCCCCCTTCACGATTTTGGGTGTGGAGTTGCGCCCACCCATCCAGGAAATCGCCCCCCTTACCCCCCCGGAAGTTGGAATCATAAGTGTTACTCTACTTACCCAGTGTATCATAATTCCATGTATCAAAGCCGTGTCCGACATCCTAGGGCACTTGTAGTATGCCTACAGTATGTACAGGCGGCCTCAATTGAATTTCGTGCTGAAAACCGCAGCAGATACATTTTTTTTAGCTTAGCTGAATGATCTAGCTACTTCTGGTCAGCAGTATATGCCATGACAACCTACTGGAGCACACACTACCTGACTACCTGGCCCATAGCCTAAGCTGTCTATTAAATGAAAACCTGCCGCCCCCTGCGTACGCGTACTGTAACGACATTAAAAATGTCACTACCCTAACACACACCAGCGTCGGATCCAGGGGGGGGGGGGAAATGGGTGCACCGCCCCTAACAAATTTAGAGAGGCTTTTTTTTAAAGATTTTATTTTGTTTGTAAATTTTTACTTGCCGGCTTAGAACTTGTTTGAAGCTTCGGAATATGGCAGGAGCTTGACACAACCCTGGCAAGGGTCATTTTCCGGCCATCTGGGGCGCTCGTGAACCACAAGTTCTAGTTAAAACGTCTGCACCAACCAATTGTGGCGCTCCGCGTAGATGATAATTGGGTGCCCCCCCCCCGTCAAATTTCTGTGCCCCCCTTGGTGCACCCAGAATGCAAAGTCTGCGATAACCACTTCCCCAAGGCAACCTCTTTTGCAACTCAATTTTATTTGGAGAGAATGGACAAATGACTGGTGCAGCATGACCGTTGGCATGCATGGTAATGGCTGGTCTGTAGATGAACTTGTCATTCATTAGATACCAATCATAGAGGTATGACATGATGGGAATTGTGGATTTTTTTAAATTTTTTTTTTTGCTGCCAAAGCCCCCTCCAGACTCCATAGAGCAAAATTGTCTTAGACACCTTCCCATAAACATCCTGGGGACATTTAACTTAGACACCCAGGAGTGCCGTTTCCGGCCATTTGGAAGGGAGGGTTTGTGAAGCCACAAATTGTCTTTGATGCCATTGGCGGAGAGGGGGGGGGGGGGACTTGGCCATTTAAAAAAAATGTGTGTGGAAAACACCGAGTCAATGGGAGCAGTCCTCGGAATATTGTGGGGACATGCCCCCCCCGTCCCCCGGTTTCGGCGCCCATGTGGTATGCTGCGACGCCAATCTGTGCTGGCCGCTCCGCTTAGCTAGTGCAAAGGTTATCCTGAACCCTCCTTTGTCAAATGGTTTGCGCCCCCCCTCACCGAAATTCCTAGATCCGCCCCTGAACACTGTCCTTCACCTATGTTCATCTAGCTTCCGTATCTTCTAATCGCGACAAGCCGACGAGTAGATCAGCCTAACCTAGAATTGATATTCTAGTGATCTCATCTACGATAAGTGATGTCTAATAAGGAACTATTCCATACAAACTGCGAATCCTGTATATGTCACTTGCCCTGTTTTCATTCTCCCTGGGTGTCTCCACTGCCGGGGGGGGGTTTTTTATACATGTTTACCTCATGGGGACCTACTAACCACTTGATCGTGCAAACGGTCAACATACCGTTAATCATAGTTGGAAGGTATGTTTCTCCGATTAGTCCCGTGCTGGCCTGGGATACAAGATATTTTTCATTTTTTACTCCATCGGGCCCCCCTTATAATCTGCACAGGCACATCTGGGGGGGGGGGGGTAGTGGGCTTTGCCTCCCCCCCACAAAAAAAGAATTATATAAATAATGTATTGTATAATGTATTTGAATATACTAAATAGAAAGACGATTTCCACTGCCCTTCGCAGCTGGAGAAGGCCCTTTTCCGGGGATCTGAAGGCCAAATTTTTTCAATTTTTCTGGGACGCGCCGCGCCAATCGATGCTGGCGCTACGCTCAATGTCACATAAATATTGGCCCAAAAAATCTGGTGCCCCCCTGATCAACTGCCCCCCTCATTGATGGTGAGCTAACTGCCAGAATTAGCACCCACAGCTGCAGACCTGGGTATACAAGCACCACATTCTTGTTCTGATGTATGACCTCAATTGGAAGACATGAAGTACAAAATTATTTCAATTTGGATCAATATTTGGCTCGGAAGTTTCACTAATTGGCTTTACTCATATCAGTAAATGATTTTCACAGGAGATAAGAAACTAATTCAGCGCAATAGTTTTTAATTTCGTATTGGCACAGAGTGACAGCCGCTGTTCTAGGGTTTTTAATTCATAGGTCCGTTGTCATAAGGCCTTTATCCATAAATGCCTTTTGTTCATAGGCCGTTAAAAAAAAAATTCAAATGACGAAAAGGTTTCTTTATTCATAAGGTCCATATCATTCACAACATAAGGTCGATTTCATAAAAGTAAACGGTCCGTATGCATAATAGTGCAAAGGGTCCGTTATTCATACTAGAAAAAAGGTCCGTTATTCAAATCGGAAAAGGATCCGTTATTCATACTGAGAGAAAAGTCCACTATTCAATGGAAATAGAAGGTCCGATAGTCATAATAGGAAAAAAGGTCCGTTATTCATAATAGGAAAAGGGTCGATATTCATAATAGCAAAAGGTCCCGTTCTTCATAATCGGAAACCAAACACCGTGCGTGGATCTGCCGCGGCAGCAGCTGACAAAAAGGTGAAGTTTTAGGGTTTACATCCTTGGCCGGACGTCGAATAGGTATAATCTCTGTTTGGCACTTATAATCTTGAAAAGAAACCACATTATGAATACGGACCTTTTTCTCGATTATGAATACGGACCTCTTTTGCTTTTATGAATAACGGACCCTTTTCACTATTATTAATAACGGGCCTTTTCTGCGATTATGAACCGGACTCTTTTGCTATTATGAATAACTGGGGGGTCCCCTTTCGCTTTATGAATAACGGACCGGTTTTACTATTTATGAAATATCAGACCTTTGTGCTCTGTTATGAATCACAGACCCTTTTGATAAATATGAAAAACGGGCCTTTTTGGTCATATGAACATGGTTTATGAAAAACCTTGTGAACGTGATAGGTCCAGAATGGTTGGTCTGATCTGGTTCAAATTTGGTGTGTGCGTTTTTATTGGAGTACAGAAACCCTATTGTGTTTTGGGGGTCAGGTCAGAGGTCATCTGAGGGCACCACAGAGGTCAAAGTCTGAAAACCTTGTGACCACAAGTCCAGAAGGTTGTCTGATCTGGTTCAAATTTGGTGTGTAGCCTTTTTTTTATGGGGACAGTGAGTACAGGAAACCCCCTATTGGTTTGGTATAGGGCGGGGTGAAGTTGGGTCAAAATTAGAAAAATTTAAAATTGAAAATTTGTGCAAAGTCAAGTATTTTGCCACTTATGGGCTGTTTGAACATGATACTCGACCCCACCTCTGAATGGAATTGAAAGGCTCATTACTTGGTATGGTGGTTCCCGATGATGAGTCATTAACCCCTTACTGTTTTTAGGTCACCAGAGGGTCAAAGTCTGAAATCTGAAAATTAGTGTGTAGCTCTCTTACAAAATATAGGAACCATATTGGTTGGTTGAAAAAATGGGAAATTGGACAGCGTTATGTTTCCCATAACGAGCTGGTACAAATCTCCCATTTGCATTGTGTCTGGCTTAGGTTGTCAGAAAGAGTCAAGGGAATCAATATCTTTTGGCCTTTTCTGGTTTATCACACACCACAGACACAAACCACACACGCACACACACACACACAAACACCATACATGCTTAATGGCGCCAAACGGGGATGCCAAAGTGTTAATGCAAAACTGGGGAAATTTGAATTAGGCATAGTACCAGAAAAAAACTGTTAGCGTTTTATTATGTTTGAGGGCGACAATAAATACTATTCATATGGGATAGTGAGTGGGACGTTGTTTTCGGGTTCGGATTGCGCCAGGCAATGTGGGGATAACACACTTGGTTATATGTTTTCCATGAGCACTGGCGATAACACATATATTTCGCTCTGCCATGACACGGGGTTTCGGAGTTAGATCTGCGAATTGCAAGTGGGGATAAACAAACTTGGTTTTGATATGTTTTCCATGGCATTGGGGGATTAAACACATATTTTCGCTCTGCCAATTGGGACAACGGGCGGGACAAACGATGGGATATGTTGGCCGTGGAAATGGGGAGAGCACCATGGTTACGTAAAGGTGTTATCAACGGATCCTGCAGGAGAGGTACGTAAGGACAATGCCCTCTGTTTGCTATCACTTTCCCCAAAATAAAATAGGTGTACGGCACGCGTATTATCCCTACTTGCAGCCAGATTTAAACACGATGAGGTTCATCCCATAGTCAATGAGGCCACACCCCAAACATTTTCAAATAAAGTCCAAAGGCAAGGTCCAAAAGTACCATTCCCCCACACCCTTAATGGCGACTTAATGTTGCGAACTCTCGAACCTGGTGTTGTGATACCAGTCATCACTTCAGTGACCACCATCAGTCGGCTGGAAAATCCGCAGCATATTTTTTTTCAGCTTAGCCTATGATCTAAGCTACGTCTGGTCAGCAGTATATGCCATGACAACTACTGGAGCACACACTCCTGACTACCTGGCCCCATAGACTTGAGCTGTCTATTAAGTGAACGGCCGCCCATCGAACGCTATGTACGACACTGTAACCAATCCCTACAGACTACAACTAACCACACACCAGGCGCGGATCCTGGGGGGGGGGGAATAGGTGTCTGCCCCCTAAATAGCCCTCTCTAAAAAAATTAGAGAGGATTTTTTTTTAAAGATTTTATTTTGGGTTTGTAAATTTTTACATTGCCGGCTAAGACGTGGTTTGAATCACGGAATATGGCAGGAGCTTGAAATGCCCCCTGGAGGTCATTTCCGGCCATCTTGGGCGCTCGTTAACCCAATGTTCTTAGCTACGATCTGCACACCGATGGTGGCGCCACTCGTAGATGGCTAATTTGGATGCCCCCCCCCGTCCAATGCGTGCCCCCCCTTGTGCCTGTGCCCCCAGAAATGAAAAGTCTGGCGATACCACTGCCCCCAGGCACCTCTTTTTGCAACTCATTTTATTTGCGGATGGAAAATGACTGGTGCAGCATGACCGTGGGCATGCATGGTGAATGTGGTATGTAAATGAACTTGTCATTCATTACGATACCAATCATAGAGGTATGACCGAAGATTGTTGGATTTTTTTTAATGTTTTTTTTTGCTTCTAAAGCCACGCAGACTATCCAGAGAGCAACATGTCTTAGACCAACCTTCCCAACTCAGGTATCATGTACTTAGACCCCAGGAAGTGCCATTCCGGCCAGTTGGAGGGTTTGTGAAGCCACACTTTCTGTATCCATTGGCGGATAGGGGGGGGACATTGGCCATTTAAAAAAAATAGTGTTGTGGAAACACATGTCAATGGCGCAGTCTCGAATATGGTGGGGACACGCCCCCCCCCCCCCCCGTCCCCCGGTTTCGCCGCCATTGTGTTTATTCGTTCGGCAGCAACCGGTGCTGCCGCTCCGCTTAGATATTAGTGCAAAGGTTTCCTGACCCTCCTTTGTCAAAATGTTTTGCGCCCCTCCAACCGAAATTCCTAGATCCCCCCCCTAACACTAGTTCCGTCCCTATGTTGCAGCTAGCTTCACCGTATCGTCTATTCGGCATAAAGCCGATTCGAAATCGAAAAGCTAGTTCAGCCTTAACTAGATTGATATTCTAGTTATCGCAATCTACTATAAGTTGTCTATAAGGAACGATTCCCAATACGAAACCGTGATTCCTGTATTTCACTTGCCTGTTTTCATTCAACCTGGTGTCTTCCACTGCCGGTGTTTATACTGGTTTAACCCTCATAGGAGGGGCCTACTTAACCACTTGGATCGTGCAAACTGTCAACATCCGTTAATCCATAGTTGAATGTATGTTTCACACAATCCGATAGTCCCGGTTCTGGCCTTGGGAACATATATTGTTTCATTTTTTACTTCATTCGGCTCCCTAGAATCTGGCACAGGCACCTCGGGGGGGGGGGGGGTGTAGGTGGGGCTGTGCCTCCCCCCACAGCCCCCAAAAAAAAGAATAGTATAAATAATGTATTGTTACTAGGATTTTTTATATAATCAACTAATACGCTTATCCAATGCCCTTCGCAGCTGGGAGATGCCTTTTCCCGGTGATCTGAGATGCCAATTTTTCAAAATTTCTGTGTACGCTCTGCACCAAACATCGATGCGGGCGCTCCGCTCAAATCGTCACAGAATATTGGCCCAAAAACAATCTGGTGCCCCCCTGGTCGACTGCCTCCCCTTCAGTGTTAGGCTAGATCTGCCTTGACAACCCCCTTTTATGTTATGCCCTGATGTGGCTAAACTGCAGCAGATTAGCACCACAACACTGCGACCTGTGGTAATAACCAAGCAACCACATTCTGTCTGATGTCATGACCTAACATTGGAATAAAGGTACAAGAATATTTTCAATTGAAAATATTTGGCTCGAGTTCACTAATTGGTCTTTAAATCATACCATTAAATGATTTCCAGGAGATAGAAATATATTCCGATTGCGCAATAGTTTTTTAAATGTTCGATTTGGGCACAGAGGTACGACCGATTGTCCATAAGTTTTTTATTCATAGTCCGTTGTCATAGGCCTTTTACCCGTAGGCCTTTTGTTCAAAGGCCCTTTATTCATAATGACCCGAAAAGGTGCTTGATTTTCATAAGGTCCTATCTTCAATAATCACAACAGAAGGTCCTATTCATAATAGTAAAACGGTCCGTTATTCATAAATGAACGGGTCCGTTATCATAATAGCAAAAAGGTCTGTTCTTCATATAGGAAAAAGGGTCCGTTATTCCTAGAGAGAAAGGTCCGATATTCATAATGGAAAGAAAGGTTTCCGATATTCCATATCGGGAAAAAGGGTACGTTTTTCATAATAGGGAAAAGGTCCGATTCATAATAGGAAAACAGGTCCGTTATTCTAATAGGAAAACAACACCGGTTGAGGATCTGCCAGGGATCGCAGCTGTACAAAAAGTGCATTTTTAAGGTTTACAATCCTTGCCGGACGTCGCATAGGTAACTCATCTGTTTTGGCAAGTATATCATTGACAAGAAACACATTAATGAATAACGGACCTTTTTCGCGTTTGAATAACGGACCCTTTATGCTTTTATGAATAACGGACCGCTTTTCATCACTATTATGAGTAACGGGCCTTTTCTGCGTTTATGAATAACGGACCTCTTTTGCTATTATGAATAACGGTCCCCTTTCGCTTTTATGAATTATCGGACCTTGTGCTCTTTATGATAACAGACCTTTTGGATAATTATGAAAAACGGGCCTTTTTTGGTCATTATGAAACATGGTCTGAAAACCTGTGAACACGATAGTCCAGAATGGGTTTGGTCTGATCTGGTTCAACTTTGGTGTGTAGCTTTTTTATGGGGAGTGGAAGAACCCTAGTGTTTTTGGTATAGGACGGGGTTGAATTTTGGTCGAAAAAAAAAAAATTGTGAAAAGTTGATAATTTTGGCCAATTTTTAGGCTTGGTGAACCGATACTCGACCCCATCTGATGGATAAAGCTCATACTTTGTATGTGTGTGTTTCCCCATGATAAGTACATGACCCTTTTTTTTTTGGGGCAGGTCATAGGTCCATCTGAGGCCATCCAAGGTTCCCACAGTCGAAAAACCGTGAACACCATAAGTCCAGAATGGTTGTCTGATCTGGTTCAAATTTGTGTGTTGCCTTTTTATGGGGAGTACCGGAACCCTATTGGTTTTTTGGTATAGGGTCGGGGGTGAATTTTGGTCAAAAATAGAAAAAAAAGTCAATATTTTGGCCAAGTTCAGCTCGTTAACACGAAACCTCGACCCCACCTGAATGGATTAGCTCATACTTGGTATGTCTGTTTCCCGATGATGAGTTCATGAACCCCTTCTGTTTTTAGGTCACCCAAAGAGGTCAAAGTCTGAATCCTCGAACTTAGTGTGTAGCTATCTATCAAGAATATAGGAACCCTATTGGTTGGTTGAAAACTGGAAATTTGCGATGTTATTTTTCGCCTAACGAGCGGTACATCTCCATTTGTCCTTGTGCCCGGCTATAGTTGCAGACGAGTCAAGGAATCACTCCTTTGGCTTTTCTGGTTGAGCCTTTTGGCTTTTTAACACAATAACACAACCACAACAACACACCCAAACACAAACACACACACACACACACACACACATATAACATACATCATACATACATCATACAAACCTCCATACATACATACCTACATACATACATCCATATATACATACATACATACATACATACGTACATATAACAACAAAGTGATCGCGCTAAGTCTCTTCCGCTGACTTTGTTCAGGCCGAGACAAACATGAAAAAAGACATTCCGGGCTCATTATGAATTCGGACCTTATGACACAGCCCCCCGGTTTGATTCCTTGCATCGCCAAGAGGAATCTCATGGAATCAAGTTTTGTGCGTATGTGGTGTGTGGGTGTGTGTGTGGCGTCCGGTGTGTGTGTGTGTGTGTGCCCCTTCATCACGATATCTAAACGAACACAAACAGGTACCACCTTCAAATTGGTATGGGGTGGGACTATGGGAGGAGACCCATATTGTTTTGGGTGCCAGTTCAAGTTCAATTCCCAAGTCCTGAGAGGGGCAAAGTTCACAAGCTTGTCAGCAGGCCCGATATCTACCTTTAACTAATGCAAGTATCTATTCAAGTTTGCAAAAATGGGGATGTGGGTAGCATGTGTGGTGAGGGATGAAGCCTATTTTTTTTTGGTGACAGGTCAAGGGTCATTCCAAGGCATTATAAGAGCTACGATCCCTCATGTATCTCGACAATAGAACATTTTAGAGGCCGGCCTAATTGGAAGTTTTGTTCGTGTCCGCTAACTACATCTGTGACCTACTTTGACCTCATTTGACTTTTGACCTTGTTTGCCCTTTTGACCTGGTGACCCTCAAGTGCTAATTTTTGTGATGACCATATTCCTCTTGTTGAGACAAACAAAAAGTTGATTACACTCCATCTACAATACCCTATCCAGGCTATCGTATGTTATGGACCTCTCTGAAATTTGAGACTGCCTGAAGCATCTCTTGACTATAGACAAAATTTGACGATCTTCATGTAGCTCCACAATTGCACTTTTTAGAGGGCCGGCCTAATTTAAAGTTTTGTTCGTCTCAGCAACTACCTCTGATTACCTACTTTGACCTCATTTGATTTGACCCCTTGTTTTTTGGACCCTTTGACCTGGTGACCGCAAGTGCATAATTTTTTTTGTGATGACCAGAATTCTCTCTGTTGAGAGACAACACAAAAGTAATTACACTACTTCTCTAAATACTCCTAATCACGGCTATCGTAATGTTATGGACCTCTCTGAAATGTTAGGACTTGCCTGACAGCACACTTGACTTTAGAACAAATTTTGACGTTTGGCATTGGCATACTGCAAATGAAAGCATCAAGAGAACATTTTAGAAGATCGGCCGGCCTCATTGAAAGTTTTGTTCTTCTAGCAACTACCTCTGATGACCTCCTTTGACCTCATATTGACCTTTTGACCTTGTTTGACCCTTTAGACCTGGTGACCCCCCCCCCCCCCCCCCCCCCGCAAGTGCAATTTTTTTGTGATGACCATATTCCTCTGTTAACAAACAAAAATTTCATATACAACACTAACCTAAACCATCTACAATACTCCTAGCACAGGCTAAAGTATCTTATGTTATGGACATCTCTGAAATGTTGAGACTGTGCCTGCAAGTCACCACCTTGACTTATAGTACCAAGTTTGACGTTTGGCATTGGCATATTGGAAATGAAGCATCGTAGAGGATGTTGCAATGGAAGGTTTTTGTTCGTTCGGCAACGACATCTGGTGACCTACTTGACCTCATTTCACTTTGTTTGACCTTTTGACTTGACTGCTATTCAAGTGCTCAATTTTTGTGATGAACAATTCCTCTTGTTTGAGACCCCCAAAAGTTGATTACACTACCATTCTCCAATACTCCGATAACAGGCTTCGTTGTTTATGGACCTCTCTGAAATGTTGAGACGCCTGAAGCAAACCACTTGACTATAGAACCAATTTGACGTTGGCATATTGGCATATTGGAAATAAAGCATCGTAGAGGGATGTTGCAATGGAAGTTTTGATTTCCGTTTCGGCAAACAAGCATGTATCACCGAGTCACCCTTTTGGTGTTGCTGAAATGATAAATGTAGGAGCCTCCCATTTGTTCACCTTTGGGAAGCTCGGAAAAGTCAGTGGGCACTTTCCAAATACTGAGGGGGGGTATGTCCAACTAGGTCACCTCGGATTGTCGCCCACCGATAAATATAGGGGGTGCCACTTTACCACCTTTGGTTAGGTCTGCCAACCCCCCACCCCCTACATGGATTCATAAGTATTCACGTGATTTTCTCCCAACATCTCTTCCCTTGCACTTTTCGCAAATATGGGCAGGGGTGGCATGTCCACTGGTTACCCCCGGGATTCTCGCCACAGACAAATATAGGGATGCCACTTGTTCCTTTTTGGGCGGTCTGCCAAACACCCCCTCCCTCGGAAAGAGGATTAAAGAGTATAAAGCGGGATTTTGTCCCACCATCTCTTCCCATATGGAGGTCTAGATAACAGGGACCCTGACACCTAACAGTGTAACTGCCCCCCCCCACCCTCCCCTCCATATGAAGAAATTGGACTGGTTACAGTTGGGCAGTTCTGCCAACCCCCCTCCCTCCGGACAGAGGATTTAGAGTATAAAGGGGTTTTTGTCCCAACATCTCTCCTATTGGATGTCGTAGATAACAGGGGACCTCCTGACACCTCCACTTAACTGCCCCCACCCCCCCCTCCCCGCCATATGAGAACGTGGACTGTTACAGATCAACTTTTCTGTTCAGAGCCTACCGTGGTGCGCCCAGCCAACGGTTCGAGCTGGGGTCTGGGTCACACCCCCCCCTCCTGGGTCAGTCAGGCAGAAAACATGTAATATTTGGTGTATTTTTGAGCCAAGAGTATGGGTTTCGTCAGGTGTTAGGTGGGATTGGAATTGGTCCCTCCACTACCTGAAATCCTGTGCAATTTACAGGGCACAATCTGCAATATGCGGGTGATATGCGGGTGTGGATAATCCCTCTCTTTGGATGATGTCCTCCTTCGTTCGTAAGTGGGTCTACATGAACAAGTGCTTGTTCCTGAATTACCTACATTACGGTTGATGTGTAGGCACATTTGAATTGAGAATCCAGGGGGAGTAAATTTCCCATTTTCCTCTTTGTTACTGCCCTACATGACCATCTTAATTTCCTCCCTAAAATCCTAGATACTACTGTGGTCTTTATTCAATCACCACATTCATTTTGATTAGCATGCATTCCTAAGTTTGTTTTACCTACATGGTCTAGAGTAATTGTCAAGTACTCTGCCGTGTCCATTACTCATGGAACCACACTTGCAAGGGTCATTCTTTTAACCTGTGGCCATAGAGGGCCTGCTACATGTGGTCTGTAGATGTTGTGCCAGCTATTTGTGGGCTTGCATTTCATATCGACTGAGCATGCAGGCCGTGTACTGATAATAACACTTTGTTTGACCGGCCTGAATGGCCATCATTGTTGGTATAGTGGAAACAATTTTTTAATGTAACTGTGTGGATAGCATAACAACACATGAATTGCAGTGAAAAAATCCTGTCATCATTGGGATTTTTTTTATGATTATTGTCATCATTCTGTGCCTTACACAAGTACCTACAGTTTGGTGCAATCCGTTTCTAATTGGTGAATACGTATGGTACAGTCATTTACATGATAGTGATTTCTTCAGCTGCATACATGGAGATAGCTTGTTAATCCATGTTTCCTACTATTATCTTCTATTGTTTTGTATTGAAAGAATTGTCCAGGAATGTTAAAAAAAAAATATATGAAAATTTATCTAGCCGCACCTATTCTGCCAAGGGGGGGCACCCAGGGCGCCAAGCAAAACAACAATTACTTAAACTCAGCAGAACAGAGATAGTCTTCAGATTACGTTTAAAAACTTCAAGAGATGGACAGCGCTGGAGATCAGAAGGCAGACCATTCCATAGTCTCCGTGGCAGCTCGCGAAAGCTCCGAACATGTTGTAACAGTGTTTGTCAAATAAAATACTGTGAAATTTCAAGTGCCATTTTTAGGGTGTAAATATTTAGGCTGTGATATATCTACAACACTTATATTTTAGTACTGATTGTACTCAGGCTGTTAATGTACTGATAAGAGGATTAATACCATGAACAGCTCTCCGCCCTTTTTTGTCAAATTCAAAATTCTTTTATTTTAGGTACTACTGGGTATTTTCTTACAACAAACACCACATAGTTTATTACTGTTTGTACTTCCGGCTGTAAGAGTACCGATAAGGGAATTATATACCACAGCTCATCGTAGCCTTTTTTGGCGAATTCAAATTCTTTCAGTGTTTTACCAAAATAATGTAATTTGGGACCTCTGTTGAACTATGAAATTATCCCATGTACTTGGGACCAAACAAAACCCCCACCCACAAAGTCACTATCAATCCAACAAGTTGCGAAAATTTTTAAAAATCTTTTTGCATGACGATTAAGTTGAAATTAATTAAGATTTTCCCTCTCTACTCTGTCAACAATTTGTCCAAGAAATGTATTCTTGTGATTTAGGAAAATCCTCTAGAATAAGTCGGATCATAAAGCATCTGTAGAAGTGGTGTTATAACTAATATAACAGACCCTTTAAAGTAAAATAAAAGTCCTGTTTAGTTGGGTCCTGTGAGTCCTTATGTACATTTACAGTACAAGCATTGGCAATTACAGTTGAAAGGTGCTTTCAAATTGCCATAGGAAAGCTTAGGAAACAAAAATCATAAGTAGAGTCATTTTTTTGTGCCCTTTAAGTAATGTTGGGTTTAATTAACCGGCTTATAACCCTGGTAACTCAGACCTGTCGGCGGGAAGACCACCAACGTGTATATATCCCCCCGCACATTTGAACAATCGGTGGAAAACGAGCACCCATGGCCACCAGTTAGGTGAACCTGGCAGTTTAACAAATAAATCAACAAAATAACGTTAATTTGAAAACCTTGAATCTACCTACCTCTACCGCCATGCTATTTTGGACCAAGAATACCCCCCCGCCACGACGTTCGATATCCTTGAAGTTTGCAAATAGCACAATTGGAACCCTCCGGTGACCTTGAATCACTGCCATGTGTATTCAGGACCAACTAAGATGCTTCGTTCGTTAGATTCGTGATGACAAGCTTTTTGAACTTTCCCTCTCATGAGACCATGAATGACCTTGATATCACCGACCAAAAACCAAAGGGGTCATCCTCGACCATATATGCAACCCCCCCTACCACGTTTGAACTTCATACGTCCTTGCGTTCGTCAGATTCGTTTCTGACAAGGGTGTCACCACCACACACACACACACCACAGACGCACACACCACCCACACACACCATAACGCCCAAACTTGATTATAGATTCATTTTGCCTTCGTCAATGATCACAAAGGGGCTACACATGATATTCATAATGTGAGCATGCCTAGTTTCTCAGATTGAGTGGCCCTACGAATATGCTCCCTAGTCATTTTTTTGACTGGAGCAAAATCGGTCGAATATCACAAACATTCAATGTTTGCCACTGCAAAGTGTAAGGAAATACCTTCTTCAATGACTCAACCACAAATCTCTCCCTCCTGTAATACGGGGGCAACGGTTCTTGCTAGAATTAAAGAAGCCAAGCAACTCCGTTTCACAAAAATTCACAAGAAAGGCAAAGGAAGCACTACCATAGTTGCGTTCTTGTTTATTATGAATATCGAACCTTTTTGGTCCATTTCTGAAAACGCCCCTTTCCTCCGAAATTTTGCACGTTATGAAGTCTGCCCTTATGAACAAAGGCCTATGATAAAGGCTGATGACCATCGGGGCGGTCCCGGCACAGAAACCATACTCATGGTTTCAATTAAATATAAGCATTTCAGACTTACCGGGGTCAACTAAGTTCACCTATCGGTATTTACTCATCCATGAAATATTATACAGTGAAAAGCCACTATCTAGAGACAGATGGCCGTTGGAAGGTCAGAATGAGAATCAACCATCTAAAGAATAATTATAACAACAATACAACACAAAACGAACACCTTTTGGTAACGTCAACTACAGGATGACCCTTGAAATTTATGAAAGATTGTCCAATTCATATGACGTGTGATATCGGAGAAGTCAGAAGGGATCGAGTACTAGCTAATTTATCAGACGGAACTATACAGTCAGTATGATGCATTCTACATCACAGCCAGGGCCGTAGCGACGGGGGGTGGTGGGGGGGTGTCCCACACCCCCCCCAATAATTTCGTGCCCTCGGCAAAATTTTCGGGTCTGTCTGCAAAATGGGAAAGAGGAAGAAAGAAGAGGAGAGAATAGAGGATGAATAAGAGGAAAAGAGGAGAGGAGAAAAGAAGAAGCGGGGAAAGGGAAAGGAGGAGGGAAGTAAGGGAGTGAGGTGGAAGACAGGGAATGGAAAGAGGAAATAGAAAAAAAAAAACGGGACCCAGACTTTATTATCGGCTATTTCGACTTTTGACTCTCATCTAATTGCCTCATTCCAGCGTCGGCAAAGAGAATGGCACGCGCCGGCAACATATATTGTGACGGTTTCGCTGCGGTGTACTTGGACGGTGCCGATCACTGTCGGCAAGTCGGCAAAAGGGGGAATAGGCGTTAGCGTTTTGACATTTTATTTCCATGAGTCCCGACCGTACTTTGAAAGTTTCTGTTCCTGGTCCTAATCTATTCATAGATAATAAAAAAATCAGCCATTTGCTGAAAACAATTGAAAAGAAATTCACAGATGAAACAATGAACAGTCGGTTTTTAGGCGGGGAATCAAGCGAACGGCATAGCTAGAGTCCCAGGCGAGAGACAGAGGGCACCCCCCCCCCAGTTTTTTAGTACAATATTTGGGCAGGAAACTACCGAATTTTGGGCACGGAATCAAGTTAAAATCTAGGTTAGAGATATCCTAATCATAAGTGAAAGAAGAATGTAGCCTACTAAATGGCCGAAAACTTTGATCAATAGCACCATTGAAGTGTCAAATTTTTGCCGCCAACAGCCGCGCGAGTGTGTTCTTATGCCTTTGCTCCATATGCTCCCCGAGCTGCAGGTAAAAATCGCGCATTGTTTAGGATTCGGGCACAAAATTTTTCCACTTCCAATTGTAAAGGCTCCATGTACGTGGTTAGAGCGGAGTAAATAATACTTGAAATAATTGCACCGATTGCACTGAAGGGGACGTTCATATTCAAAAATATTCAAAATTTTCAAAGGGGAGGGACACCCCCTCCCCTTATACCCCTACCCCATAATCAGTCCCATGCAGATTCCGTCGGCAAAACATAATTCTACAACATAAACCCCCCCCCCCATCACCTATGCTACGCCGTGATCACAGTCCAGGGGGCGGCATATTAAAACTCAGGAGCAAAGGAACAATAACCAATTGAAATAGTTGGGCAACCTTGACTGTACACTTCAGTGCATACTCAGACTTTAATTACGGTATATTGTAGTAGACTCCTTGCATTTTAAAATAATAGAAAAATATTAACAAACCAAGACCTTAGGAGTATTTACGGTAGGCCTGAATGGTAAACAGTATGTAAACACTACAAAAAAAAACTTGTAGGTAAAACAGCACAAACCACTGAAATTTTCATTGAACGAAAATGTAGGATAGAAAGTCAGCAGGTGGGTATTTGTTGTAATAATCAGTGAATAACAAAGAGAGACAATAATGATGAGACAATAACGTCTTGCATTTATAATTAGGGGAGAGCGTGGTTAGAACCATTTTTCATGGAATCTGTATTTTTAAAAAAAATGACATGCAAAATGGAAACATACCTATCTTTAGGAGACTACCTGGGAGTATCACAAATGCAGCCCCGAAAAATGTTACTTCTCCCTCCTCTCGGCAATTGTAATAATTAGTAAACTTAAATGTCAGTGATAGATTGCCAACCCCGCCTACAGGGTTAGTCGCCACATGGAACATGGTGTGGGCTCGTTGAAACATTGTTTTCTGTCTTCTAGGAATAAATGGAACCTCTGACAAAATATAACACAAATTGTTTACCTTGGTGTGTTCCATGATGAATATGTGGAATCCATTGTTCTGGGGTCAGGTCAGGGTAGTCCGAGGTCACCAGAGGTCAAAGTTGTAAAACCTTGAATTTCGTGTGTAAAGCTCCCTTAACAAGAGGAACCTATTTGGTTGGTTGGAAAAAAATGGGGATTTGTCAGACCTTATATTCCTGTAAATGAGCTGGTACAATCACGCCATTTGTTTTTGTGTCTGGCTAAAGGGTTGTAGAAGAGTCAAGGGGAACACTAAGAAGCTTTTGGCTGTCTGGTTTCAACAAAATCCTGTTGTCCTTTGGAGTCCATGGAGGTCATTCATGGTATCTAATTTGCCCAATTTCATAATTCATGTAAAATCTTGAAGTTGCTTGATTTCCAGGAAAACCTGGTATATATGGTTTTTACCTTGAGTTCCATTTTGTTGATTCCTTGACGGATCCAGAGGAATCTATAATAGTCTGACATTGTGTGTGTTTGTGTATGTGACGCTGGCTGTTTGAACCCATAACCGACGACGACCCCCCTTGATGGATGAAGCTCATACTTGGTATGTTGTTTCCCCAGATGAAGTCATACCCCGATCAATGTTTTGTACTAGGGTCGGGTGAACTTTTTGGTCAAAATAGAAATGTGTGAAAGTCAATAATTTGGGTCAATTTTACTTGTGAACAGATAACTCGACCCGCATGGAATGGATCACTAATCTCTACTTGTAATATGTGTTTCCCCCCCAAGATGACTTAACATGAACCCTATTGTTTTGGGGCCGGTGGAGAGGTCTCTGAGTCACCGAGAGGTCAAAGTCTTAAATCTGTGACCACGATAAGTCCAAAATGTTGGGTCTTATCGTCAAATTTGGTGTGTATCTTCTATGGGGAGTACAGGAACCCTAATCGTTTTTGGTTTGGTTCGGCGTGAATTTCGTCAGAAATAGAACATTTTTGAAAGTCCCATATTTTGGCCAATTTTGGCTTTGAACACGATAACTCGACCCAACCACGGATTGATGAAGTCATACCTGGTATGTGTTTCCCATGTGAATGAGTTACCTGAACTTATGTTTTTGGGGGTCCAGGTCAGAGGTCATCTGATGTCACAGAGTTCAAGTCTGACAACCGGTGGTGAACACGATAAGTCCAAATGGTTGGTCCTTATCGGGTTCAAAGTTGGTGGTGTAAGCTCACTATTGGGGTACATGAAAAAAAAACATTGTTTTTTGGTATAGGTTCGGGGGGGATTTTTGTCAAGAATAGAGAATTTGTGTGAAAAGTCATAATATTTTTTGGGCCAATTTTTGGCTGCTGAACACTATAACGCGACCTCCACATGATGGATGAAGCTCAACTTGGTATTTGTGTTTCCCAATGATACTAGCTCTCTAATTTTTTGGGGTCAGGTCAGAGAACGTCTGAGGTCACCAGAGGGTCAAATTTAAAACATGTGAACACCGATAAGTCCAGAATGGTTGGTCTGAATCGTGTTCAAACTTTGTGTGTAGCTTTTTTTAGGGGGATTACAGAAACCCTATTGTTTTTGTATAGGTCGGGGTGAATTTTGGTCGCAAGAAAAAATGAAATTTTGGTGAAAAGTTTAATAATTTGGCAATTTTTTGTCTTGTGAACATGAAACCACCGCCACATGGATGGTGAGCTCATACTTGGTCTGTGTGTTCCCACTGATGATACATGAACTCTATTGTTTGGGTCAGGTCAGAGGTCATCTGAGGTCACCAAGAGTCGAAGTCTTAACCCGTGTGAACAACACGATAAGTCCAGATGGTTGGTCTGTCTGGTTGAAATTTGGTGTGTAGCTTTTTGTGGGAGTACAGAACCCCTATGGTTTTTTTTGCGTATAGGGTCGGGGGTGAATTTTGGTCAAAATAGAAATTCTGTGAAAAGTCATAATTTGGCCATTTTGGCTTCTGAACAGACATACTCGACCCCGGATGGATGAAGCTCAGACTTGGTATGTGTGTTCCCCAAGATGAGTACATGACCTCTATTGTTTTAGGGTCAGGTCAGATGTCATCTGAGGTCACAAGAGTCAAAGTCTGAAAACCTTGTGAACACGATGAATCGCAGAGTGGTTGGTCTATCGGGTTCAAATTTGGGTGGTAGCTCCTTTATGGGGAGTACATGAACCCTATTGTTTTTTGGTATGGTCGGCCGGGTGAATTTTTGGTCAAAAATATAAAATTTGTGAAAAGTCAATAATTTGGCCAATTTTAAGCTTCGGAACATACCCGATACATCGACCCCACATGTCTGATGAAGCTCATAACTTTGGTATTGTGTTCCCCACGATGATACATGAACCCTTTGTCTGGGTCAGGTTTCGAGGTCCTCTGAGTCACCAGAGTCACAAGTCTGAAAACCATGTGAACACCACCATAAGTCCAGAATGGTTGGTCTGATCGGTCAAATTTGTGTGTAGCTTTTTTATGGGGAGTACAGAAACCCCCTAGGTTTGTTTGGTATTGGTCGGGTGAATTTTGGGTCGAAAAAGAAAATTTGTGAAGTTAATAATTTGGCCAAATTTTGCTTGTGAACACGATACCTCGGCCCCCCCCTGGATGGATGAAGCTCATACGTGGTATTGTGTTCCCCATGATGAGTACATGAACCCTTTTGTTTTGGGGTCAATGTCAGAGGTCATTCTGAGGCCACCAGAGTTCAAAGTCTGTCCAAACCGTGTAACATGCTAAGTCTCAGAATGGTTGGTCCGATCGGGTCAAATTTGGTGTGTAGCTCACTTACTGGGGAGTACAATGACCCTATTTGTTTTTTGGTATGGTTGGGGTCATTTTGGTCAAAAATGAAAATTTGTGAAATTCAATAATTTGGCCAATTTTTGGCTTCTGACCACGATAACTCACCACCACCTGGATGATGAAGCTCATACTTTGGTAGGTGGTTGTTCCCCAAGATGAGTACATGAACCCTATTGTTTTTTGGGGTCCGTCCGAGGTCATCTGACGTCCCCAGAGGTCAAAGTTCAAAAACCTTGTGAACCCGATAAGTCCAGAATGGTTGGTCTGCACTGGTTTCAATTTGGTGTTAGCTTTTTTAATGGGGAGTAACAGAAACCCTATTGTTTTTGTATAGCCCGGGGTTGGAATTTTGGTCGAAAAAGAAAATTTGTGAAAGTTTTATAATTTGGCCATTTGGCTTGTGAACACGATAACTCGACCCCCCTGGATGATGAGCTCATACTTGGTATGGTGTTCCCCATGATGAGTACATGAACCCTTTGTTTTGGGGTCCGGTCAGCGGTCATCTAGGCACCAGAGGTCAAAGTCGGAAAACCTTGTGAAGATGATAAGTCCAGAATGGTTGGTCTGATTCTGGTTTCAAATTTTGTTGTAACTTTTTTATGGGAGCCAGGAACCCTTGGTTTTTGGTATAGGTCGGGGTGAATTTTTGTCAAAAAAAGAAATTTGTGAAAATCAATATTTTGGCCAATTATTGCTTGTGAACATGATAACTCGCCACCACCTGAATGTGGAAAGCTCATACTTGGTATGTGTGTTCCCCGATGATGAGTTCATGAACCCATTCTGTTTTTAGGATCACCGGAGTTCAAGTCGAATCCTTGAAATTAGTGTGTACTATCTTATCAAGACTATAGGACTATGGGTTGTGGAAAAATGGGAATTTGACAGTGTTATGTTTCCCATAACGAGCCTGGTCATCTCCCATTTGCCTTGTGTCCTGGCTAATAGGTTGTCAGAAGAGTCAGGAATCCCTAAGCCTTTTTGGCTTTCTGGTTTATCATTACACAACAGACCCACAACACCATGCACACACACACACACCCACACCCCCACACCCCACACAATAACATACATTCATAAATACATACCTACATCCATCCTCATCTACATACATCCTACATACATACGACATACATACATACATACCGTTACATATGACAAAAAGATCGCTAAGTCGCTTCCTTAACTTTTTGTTCAGGTCGAGACCAAAAAGTAAAAGCTTCGGGCTCATATAATACAGAAATGTAACCCTAAGAAGTTTTTGAATCCGCTGACAAAATTGATTCCTTTGACCAATTCCTAGAGGAATCTATCAGCCATTCAATATGTTCTTGTGTGCTTGTTATGCCTATCCTGTTAACATAAAAAAACAACTGATTCTTGGCAACGGTCACAGGATCTAGCAGTCTGAGTGTGGCAGGGATGGTGTTCAATTCAACTTTCGTCTATACTACATAACCGTATTGTCTTGGGTTCAGTTCAAAGGTCCTTTGAGGTCTAGTGAGGTCCATGTCTGGAAATCCAGACATGCTCGTCCAAATCAAGCTGAAATTTGACAGCGGCTTTGCTCATCTTGTTTTTACAATTACAGCGACCCTATTATTATCTTTTTTTTGTTAAGAACTGGTGTCCTTTCGGTGAAAAAAAAAAATTTGTGAGAAGTCATGATGAGCTGGTACATTTCCTGACAGCTCACATGAAGTCACGGAGTCCTAGCTTTCTGCCTTTCTGTTTAAACAATTTGAAAGAAACTTTTTACTCACATTAGTGTGTTCTATCTTTGCTCATACTTGGTAGTGCAATTCCCCATTATGTCCCTATTTTGGGGGATCAGGTCAAAGAATCATCTGAGGTCAAGATGGGTCAAGTCTGAAAATCTTGTTCACAAAATGGACCCGAACATTGCCTGGTTTTTGGTGTGGACAGGGGAAGTAGGAAAAATTGTGAGCATGTGAGTTGACAATGCTTTAGTTGATCAATTCAAGGAATCACTGACCGTCTTCCTGTTTTTACTGAAAGTAGCAAATAGAAGTTTGCAGAGGTCCTTAGCTTCATGACCTTTTCCCACATTCCCCCAATATTTCCTGATTTGTTCACATCTGTTTCCTTTTTGTTTCAATATGTATTTAGTAAGGTACTACTATTAATTCATTCATTACTATTTGGCCAGCACATTTGAAGAGAGTAACCTGAACATGTAATGTGGAAAATCAGATTTTTTTGTTCATTGTTCCGTCCGTCACATTTTTTTGATCAGTTACTATGGCAACAAGGGAGAATCCTGTCCGCATCCTCATGGCGATGTTAACAAGTAATGGCTATATGACCGACCCCTGTGTAGGTTATCATATTGGTCTTCTTGTGGAAAAGGGATACAGGGTTCAGATTCCATTTTTTCCGTCACGTCACACAAAGGCTATTTTGGATCTGGCCCGTTGTATTCCCTGAATTTTGAGACAGTTGAGTCATTAATGAGTATGTCATTTATACAGTAAAATAATGTAGGAGAGACTGACATCGACGAACACCTACATTGTAGTAAAATCATGGGATCATCGATTATTCTGAAAATGTCTACCTATACCATGAATGCAACTCTGCATATTGGTTCCTTGCCATTTCTTTGGCTAATGCCAACTTTTGCAACAGAAGGAGACTTTCAATACAGGCTTGCCTAAACATCTAATAACTTCTATGGCAGGCAGTGGAGATAATTCCATCAAATTATCACACTTATCTGATGCCACACATACGTTTCCTTACCATTTATTTCCCAGATGAAGTATTCTCTCTTCTAGCCTGCTCCCCGCGCGGGCTCCACAATCATCAGATAACATCAGGCCTTGCTGATTTATTCACTATACCTGCAAACAGGCTGAGACCAGCACTGATGGCCAGGTCTTTAGTGATTATCTCACCAAAAGCCAACTGGTCTCAAACAAAGAACACCCTCCCGGCGTACCGAAGCCTGTGAGACTTGGGTCTGTGGGATGGTTACAGGATACTGACTACTTACCAGGAGATCAAATGTGAGATGTAAAACACTGTCAACAGGGTTACTAACAATGACACGTACAAGCCTGCAGGACTGCAATTTGCCATGCAGAAAAGCCGGCCTGTCACAGACCAGGTGATACCAGGTGCGGTTACTAACAAATGACATACAAGCCTGCAGGACTGCCAATTGCCATGCAGAAAAGCAGGCACTGTCAAGACCAGGTGATACAGGTGATGGTCCTACACAAGACACCTACAAGGCGGAAGGCATGCCAGAGAAGAAAAGCAGGCACTGTCACAGACCAGGGATACCAGTGAGGTTACTAACAATGACACTACAAGCCTGCAGGACTGCCAATGCCATGCAGAAAAGCAGGCAGTAACAGACCAGTGATACCAGGTGAGGTTACTAACAAATGACACTACAAGCTGCAGGGATCCAAGTGCCATTGACAGGAAAGCAGGCACTGTCACAGAAGCAGTGATACCAGGTGGGTACTAACAAATGACACCACTAGCATTGCATGTAGAGAAGCAGGACACCATTGCAGACCAGGGGCCCATTCCACAGAGAGTGAAGATTGCTCTTAAGCTCAATTAGTATGGGAAGTTATCCTACATATACAGATATAGATCAAGATAACTTTTGTGCGAAACAGGCCCAAGGTGGTGCCACGTTACTAACAAATGACACTACAAGCCTGCAGGACGGCAAATGCAATGCAGAAAAGAAGGCCACTGTCCACAGAACCAGGTGCGACCAGGTGAGGTTACTAACAAATGACATACAAGCCGGAAGGATGACATTGCCATGAGAAAAGCAGGCCCACTGTCACAGACAGGTGATACCAGTGAGGTACTAACAATGACACTAAAGCCTGCCAGGGACTGCCAATTGCCATGCAGAAAAGAGGCACTGTCACAGACCAGGTGATACCAGGTGAGGTTACTAACAACTGACACCAATAGCCTGCATGTAGAGAAGCAGACACCATTGCAGACCAGGGGCCATTCCACAGAAGAGTGAAGATTGATCGTACGCCAATTAGTATGGGAAGTTATCAATACAATCAAGCATAAGACAAGCAAAATTCTTGGTGGCACGGCCAAGGTGGTGCCCGGTACTAAACAAATGACCACTACAAAGCCTCGTGGCCCAGCTAGACAAGGTGCGACAGGTTTATCCGCAAACAAGTGACACTGACAAGCCTCGGGCCAGTAGACCAGTGGCGAAAGGTACTAAACAAATGACACTAACGCCTCGGGCCCAGACCAAGTGGCGACAGGCTACTCAAAAAGTAGTGACATTTAAGCAGATAAATAACAGGACAGCTGTGTTATGACCTAGGCAGCGACAATAAATCGAGGGGAGGACAGCAAGTCCCCCTGAGTAATACTGGAGATTACAGGAGCACAGTAGAAACCTTGGTAACCATGGATAATGATGCCAACACAAGAAAAATAATGGTCTCCTCTGCCTGAGATGAAGTTTGTTTTGTAAAGGGACATGAAATAGTCATTGATTACCAATAATTAGGTGGACTTCAACATATAAAATATCACAACATCCTATTCCTATTCCTCAACTGCCCATAGTGGAACAAATGATTGACAGATATGGATGTGGTTGGATCAAAGTTCCTGGATCATATGCGGTGTTGGTTTATCTTAGCCAGTGAATTTAATTGAAATGTAAGCTATCCCTGGTGAAGCTTCGTCAAATGATCCAATAACCCCCCCCAATCATTTCAGTTTGCATGACATGTTCATGGTACTCTTTCTTCAACACACCCAGCCTGCAAACCAATTGGTTAA
>JAODTK010003143.1:0-192574 GCA_026419785.1 Sclerodactyla briareus | reverse complement strand
ACCTTGACCGTGACCTTCACATAGTCAAAGATGTCCCAAAAGTCGATGAACGTTGGGCCAAAGTTTGGTCACATCCTAAGAACAAATACTGTTTTGCTCTTTTCCATCAGATGTTACTGTTTGATTATTCTACGATCTATAGGAATGTTGGCAACCCAAAGTCTTCGAACAAGCTGAAAAATGAGCACCTCACATAAGAACCTAGCAGCATATAGCTGGTTGGAACTAAAATGGGCCATAGGGCTCAGTGTGACTGGATCTCACATTACCAGGAACTCTTACATAATAAAATTGGCCCCAGGGGCCAAACTGAGCCCTGGCCCGCCAATTTCCTGAACACACCCCGAAATGGCCCATCTTCCCAAGGACCAATATTAAGTAACACCAGCATTTTGTTGATTGGAGTGTGATAGGGAACAATTTAGTGGCATTTCGCAGACTGGCGTCCTGTCAATGTGATTCGATCAGATAAGTAACAGAAGAGTAACAGGAAAAGTAACAGTTCATAAAGGAATTACCACGACGAATGTAGTTATTTTTCATGTTTATTATTCATCTTTTTTTACAAAAAAACATATCGATGTCCATTCATGCGAATGTTTACAATCAAATTGTACATTCTGAATGTATATATTCTGCAACTCTTATCAGACTACTTAACCAATATTACGCATGCTTTATTTTGGGGCCCCCCGCAGTTCAATACTTTTTCCTTCATAGTGCAGTCGCCTGTAGTATGTGCATGTGGGGAGGAATCTTTTTGCTCACCTAAATGCTCATTGAGGTCATATTTTTTTTCCTAGTGTCCGCATAGGCATATATCTGAACGTAATACCATGGAAATAGTAACATATGAAGCAGTTGTGCATAATAATTGAAGCTCATTGAAGAACCATAAAGCCAAGTAGCTTTAGTGGATTCCCATTTACGCCCTCATAACCAACCTTTCACACTTAAAGCTTGTTAACTCAGATTACCTCTTACCCAAGGTTAGCGATCGTGTATACTCATCATGGGGACACACAAACACACCGATATGAGCTACATCCCCTCCTGCAGTGTCAGTATGTCTCATTCAATCCATGTGGGGTTGAGTTATGAAATTGGCCAAAATATCAATTTTTTTTCACAAGTTTCCCATTTTCCCCCAAAAAGGACCACTGTCTGCATGAAACAATAAAGTGCTTTACTCCCTATAAGAAAGCTACATACTAAATTCCAATCGATTTGGACCAAAGCAACAAGGACTTTATTTTCCTTCCTCTTTCACAAGATTTCGGATTTTGATCTCTAATGACTCTGACCTGACCTCTGAAACATAGGGATTTATGTATAGCATTATGGGGAGCCCCCAACCAAGTATGGCGTTCATACAGGTGGGGCCGGCGGGTTATGCTCTTCACAAGCTGAATTGCCAAAAATATCCAATTTTTCCAATTCCCAATTTTCACCCCAAAAATTACCCTGGTCTGCACAAACCAAAAACGCTTAGTGTTTGTTACTCCCCATAAGAAAAGGACCGTTTACACAAACCACTTGAATTTTGCACCAAGCGTTCGGACTTATCCTCCTCACATAATATTTTCAGGCTTGACCGCTAATGACTTCCGATCAGTTTGACCTGATGACCTGACTACCCCCAAAAACAATAGGGACATGTAATCATTATCATATCAAGTATGAGCGAGCCTTCAATCCCCCCAGGTGGTGCCGAGTCATGCTCTTCACAAGTTGAAATTGGCCTAAATATCATATTTTTTTCACAGATTCCCATTCATCACCCCCCAAGAACCCCCCGCCCCCCCCCCCCAAGAAATTGAACCCTGTTCTGCACCAAAAACAATTGGGGGCTTGTTCTTCCCATTGGAGAGCCTACACCCTCACACGAATTTCATCTTATGTACTAAGCGTTCTGAACTTATCCTGCTTCACAAATTTTTCAGACTTCGACCTCTAAGGAGCTCAGATGACCTTTCGCACCTGACCCGCGCCAAAACCAATTCTGGATTGTGTCACTCATTATGGGGAACCCACATACCAGTATGAAGCTCATCCACCAGGTAGGGTCGAGTGATGCCTCTTTCACAAACTAAAATTCCCAAAATAATCAATTTTTTTTCCCCAAAATGACCCCCGGTCGGTTGCACCAAAACCAATAGGGCCCTGGTACTCCCCATAGGAAACGCTACCCACCAAATTTCAACTTGATTGGACTAAGCACTCCTGGATTTATCCTCATTCATAAATTGTCGACTTTTCAATTCACCTCTAATCCCAATGAACCTTTGACCTACCCAACAACAGGGATTATGAAATCATTAATGGGGAACCCACATACCAGTATGAGTCATCCATCCAGGGGGTCGGGTTTGCTCTGAAAACAGGCGTCACACACACACATACATACAAACACACATACATCTGCCCTGACTGCATAGATTCCCTCCCCGGATTTTAGTCAAGTAATAAGAAAAAAACGGTTCTTGATTGACTTGTCTTAAACCGTCCATAACCACAACTCAATTCACCCTTATAACGACTATATGTTTTTCTGTGCTATTACTTAGTATTGTTTGTCAATTTTGCCCAGAATCACACCACAACTGTGGACTCTGCATTGGGTGGGCTGAACAGCTATACTTTCACCTTAGTGATTGGGCGTCACCCTTACCATTGCAACTCCCCGAACCCCAAAGGGTCCACGCTTGATCTTCAGCAGAAGCTTCTCCAACCTCGCTGCCTAAGAGTATCGATAGTAGTGCCCTGGCCAGGAGAGGGGAGTGAATAAGGCAAGCAGTTGAGGGCCCCCCAGTATCACCCCGGATCACATGGTGTCCTGGCGTGAAAAAAATGTTATAATGAGAGCCCAATTCTCGAATACACATATAAATATAATGGGTTCTCTTCAATATGTGGGAATGCTCAAAGGGCTTTTTTTGTTATAATTTGAGCTGTGTGCTGCAGAAACCTGGAAGGCTGAAAGACCATCATTACACTAGCACTCTTATCAACTACATCATTCAGCCTAATGACGACTTGTTCACCTGGAGGTGCTGCTTGTGAAACGTCTGTGATTATCAGTGAGAGAATTTAAATTCGGATTACCTTTCTTGCTTTTTCAAGCGTTGCAAACATGGAACCAGCCTACCTCAGTGCTGGGCTAGTCCACTGCGGAACCTGGGCGGCCTCCTTTGAGATTGGCTGCTAGGAATCTGATGGTTATTACTGGTTGCTAGGAAAAGAATTGGCAAGTGTGGCTTTCACAAATTCTGCTCTCCACACACTTCAGCAGGCTCCTCCCCACCTCTGCTCTTGTTCGACCGTTTTCCTTCCAAGTCTGAATTGAATTCTTTGTTTGTTTTGTTTTTAATGCACTTCAAGCTTCTGGGAGAGGCACCTATAAATATGTATGTTATATTATATTATCATAAAGCGTTTTGTTCTTGTACACGCTAGGGTGAAAAAATGGAATGCTGGTAACAACAAGCATATAAAGGATTACACAAACAATATATTCCAATTATTTTAATTAGGCCTGCTTTATGGAATGATACTTGCTATCTTAACTTTCAAGGATTATGCCAAGTACATGTGAACACAATGCATGGAATGTGAACCGATGTAGTATTAGAACAAAACAAGTAGCGCATCGTTGGAACTTTCATCTCAATACAGTTGGTTGTTCAGGACAGAAAGGAGGTGGAGCCTCAGCAATGACGCATGACTATATGTTTTACCATTATGATCAATATGCTGAGACCAATTACTTAGGCTGGCCATCATATGGCAACTATGGAGGACCATAGGGTGCACCCTATGCTCACTTGATTTGATGTGCAGTGATGAGTGGAGTAGTGAAGTCGATCACTTATTATTTCAATTCCGATCAATTACGAAGATCACTTGTCTCTCATTCATTTTATAAGAACTGGAGATATATGTTGACACACCAATAATCACACTTTGCAAGAAGGGGGGTGCAAAAAAAGCTACTACCATATACTAGGTTCATCACATGGGGGGGGCTAGGGCAAAGGGTTATTTTTTTTACCTGATGACCACAATTCTTCAATCCATAAAAATGAGATTTTTTCACTTTTCTTGGGTGCTACTTCATGATATCGTTAATACTTTCCCAATATCTGCATTTACCCTTTCATTCTCTATATATGTTGGTCTCTCCCATACTGTTCCTATGGGTTATTTCGCTGTTTGTATATTCCTTAGTGGGTCTGTCAAAGGAGGGGGCACTCGGACCCCATCAGATATGCTACACGATGGAAGGAGGGATAAATCAGGTTAACCCCGCAGACAAACACCTCTCCCCGCAAGGTTGTGAAAGAGTAAAGAAATATAAGAAACCATCTTGGGAGCGCTATTTTCATAGTTCGCCATATAAGCTGTGATTCAACCACGTGTTCAAAACCGGCAGGCTATGACGATTAGGGATTGGTATTGCCTCTGCAAAACATCAGGAATGAGCAGCGAATAAGGTTTACCCTATACTTTGTTGACCCCGTTTTCGTGCCATCTGGGAAAATGGCAAGAGGAAGGAAGGACCCGCTATCTTTAAGATTTGGGGGCTTGAGTGCGAAAGATTGGAACTGTTCAAATTTTGTATCCAGGCATACCTGTTGCAGATCAGGCAAAATATTGCAGGTTTTAGGAACTTGCAATTTGCCAGATGGTTTTGGCAGATAATAATAGGAACGACCAGATTCATCCCGCCATGACCCCGCTGCATCAACATCATTCAAAAACACCTCGTAACAGATTGTGTACCATCACTAGTATATGGCAGGGGGAAGGACTGGCCCTCCCTCGATGGTGGCACACTCCGCATACCTTCTGTGTGAGATGGTATCCTCTGGCAAATACTTGCCGGGAGAAGGAACGGACCAGGTTTTGTCTCAACCATAACCCCTGCATCAACATCGTCGAACCCTGGTACAGATCGGAAGATTGGCGATCGGTTAGGATGATGGCCATCCTCAGCAAAAGATCTGGTGGAAGAGGAATAGGAATGACTTCAGGGACTGGGTAGATGACTGCTCTATGGTCCAACTCCAGTTGTAGGTTGGGAACTCGTCCCTGTTCCCCCGATGAATTTTCCTGGGTCGGATGGGAGGAATGATTGGGAGGAATGGAATATTGCGGGGAGAATCACACCCAAGGACATTGAAAAAAAAGACGAACTTTGAAGCTTGGACTGACCTCGAGTCCTTCTGCTCAAGTTCAAGTACGAGTGCATTCCATGCATGTACTCAGTCATAGGAAAATAAGAAATCCGTGACTGGTTTCTAGCACTGCTGCTAACTGGAAAGAAACTCCATTTCTCATGCACCATAAACATCCACTGAAGCAAGAATGGAACAAAGGAAGGGTTAAATGTTCTCAGTTGATTCTCTGGTGGGTTACCAGAGGCCGGGTGGGTGATTCTCGCTGAGAGCTTGATTCCGTTTGGCACCCATGCGTAGCTTTTGGCACCTGTGAGCCATGAAAAACTCTCATATATGTTGAAGAGGATGAACACTAAACCTTCAACGTTCTAACAAACTGGAGCTACATCCATTGTCATTAAAATCTTCAGGGGGCCCAGTGGTGGTTCAAGTCGCCACGATTCTGATTTAGGGAGCTGGACAGTTTCCCTTGCTCAGTTGTGTGTTATGACTTTACCCTTCAAAAACATTTTTGTTGGGGGGGGCCCCATCCTCAACTATTGCGACATCACCTTACCTCAGCAACGCACCATACAAGAGCTTACGGTGCTGAGAGGCACACAGTGGTAAAAGCTAGCAGTGGAGGGTCAACTAATAATAATAATGATAATTTTGAAAGAATTTGTTAGACAGTGATAAAACTATAGACAGGCATTGAAAATAACATAAATCGTCAACATCACAGTTTCCTCAGGTACCTCAGGCAATGCACCAAAAGATGCTATCAGGTCTAAGATAGACGGCGCTGAGAGGCACACAGTGTAAAAATAGCTTGGCATGAAAGGGTCATAATAATGATAATTTTGCAGAATTTGTCAGACAGTGATAAAAATACAGACCAGGCATGAAAATAACATATAGTTCAATTAACCTTTGAGCAAGTATTTAGCTGGTTTCAGCTGCGCTTTCGATGGACACTGTAAAAAAGTGCACACTCCTGTGCTAGGGCCTTGAAGCCCTCTTCTTCCATTTCCCAATCTAGACCTGTGGACACAAATGCCAATCTGGATTATGGGAATTAACACCTCTAACATTTAAGACACTCTTAACCTTAAGGATAAGACATCCTACACAACTTAACCATGGAAAATTTGGAAAACCTGAATAAACACTAACAAAACATTTTCAATATAACAGTCATGTCTGGCTTTTAGGAGACCTCCTCACCAAAAGAAGACAAGATAAAGAACTGCAACCACACATACTCCGATAGCTATGAGCTCGAATTCGCAACCACTTCACATATGTGCCTTCGAAAAGTCAACTAGAGCACCACGGGTGGCTGTAGCTCAAACTGCACAATTACAAGACGAATGTTACAATTCTGTCTGCAGTTTTTTGAAAACAAAAAAAATGGCCGCCTTGTGCTCTTTTTACGACTTTTGGACTGAATCTTCATATGGCCTAATATGTCTTAGCCTGTTTGCAAGTCACTAAATTATTCCACACAAGAGCCACAGGGCCAACAGTGACACTGGGCCCGTTGGTCCTGAATCCCTGTGCACCCGAAGGTACAGCTATTAGACCATATTATGACTGAACAAAGCACGTGCAAACAATTGGTAGGAAGACCAAGATATTTTGTCAGTATCCCATAATATTGGGCCCTAGGGGACCCCAAATGCCCATGGCCCTTTACTTACCCCCAGGACCATTACATGTAAGTTCGAAGAAAACTCAATTGAAGCTTATGGGTAGGAAGATGCAATTTCAGGTACCATTGTGAAATTTCTGACATGGGCCCATAGGGCCAAGTAGGACCTTGGCCCAAAATTCCTGAAGCCCCCCAAAGGAACAGAACTGGTTCGAATGCTCATGACACGCCTGACCTCTCCCCTCCAAATCTACTTGGTAGGGGAGGGGGTCCAAAAGGGCCTTGTAGGGGGGAGCAGTTCAGAAGGTTTATGTTACCATCTCACCCCCCAACTGCTCCTTGCTTTAGAATGTGATTATAACTCACAATTCCCCAAATTTCGAGTTTCTTGCCTCTTAGTATCATTGTCTTGGCAATCTTGCAAACATTAGTCCATTGGTCTCAGTCAATTCAAATTCCGAAATTCCCAATGGCCCTTTCACCGCCAAGGACCATTTAAGTTTGAAGAAAGTCAATTGACTCTTGTGGGAGGAGATGCATTTTCGGTACCATGTGTGAAATTTCAGTCAAATGGCCCATGGGCTCAATTAAGTAGGAACTTGGACCAAAAAATTCCTGTTGAACACTCCAAAGGAAAGCTGTTAGACCCATACATTATGACCCAAGTCAGCACTGTGCAACCAAATTTGTAAGAAGATAAAGCATTTTTCGTAAATCCCCAATTATGGGCCCTAGGGCCCCACCACCCCACCATGGCCCTTGACCGAATTCCTTGGCCCATAGATATGGTAATTGGACCACCATTATGACTGAACATGACACTGTGGCAACAAAATTTGTAGAATACCTCAGATTTTCGCAAGTCTTTCACATATATGGGCCCTCTGGCCCAACCTGGGCCTTGGCACAGAATTCCCGAACATCTCCAATGGCCCTCTCTCCAAGGACCATTACATGTAACTGTTGAAGAACATCATTGAATCTTGTGGGAGGAAGATGCATTTCAAGTACCATTTTGTGTGAAATTTAAATACAATGGGCCACGGGCCAGTGGTACCTTAGAAAAAATTCGGAACACCCCAAATTGTCCGGCTGATACACTAAACTATCATTATTACCTAATGGCAGCACGGTGCACTGAAATTTGTAAGAGGAGTTCTAGCATTTTTGCATAATTCCATTATGACGGGCCCCAGGGCCCCACACTGGGCCACTTGTGACCTAAATCCCTGGGCGCCCTGGCGGTACATCATTAGAACACCTTATGACTGCACATCAGCACTGTGCAACCAAATTTGTAAGGAGCTACAACGAGTTTGCAGTATTTTCATATAATGGGCCCAGGGCCAAAACTGGGCCTCGATTCCAAAATTCCCGAACACCCCCTATGGCCTTTTATCCAAGGACCATTACTGTAACTTTGAAGAGCATCAATTGAATCTTGTGGGAGAGATGCATTTCAAGTATATTGTGTGAAATTTCACAAAATGACCCCTCGGGCCCAAATGGGACCGGGGTTGGGACCACCAAATTCCTGAACCCCCGAAGGTAGGCGTCCTGTAGACCATCATTATGACCAAACAGGTCAGCACTGTGCACCAAATTTGTAGGAGGAGATACTTTTGAAATTTCACACACATAATGGCTCTATACGCCCCTTTAATGCCCACTTTCGAACCTGACCTTGCACAAAGTCAACATGTCCCATGGGTCAATGAACATTGTAGTAGAGTGGTTAAGTGCTCAAAAAAGGGCATGTACTGCATTTTTTAGTACAAATGTCTAACTGGCATGGATGTTCCACAGAAAGGCAGAAAAGATTTATCCAAAGAGACCACTCAATATGGACTATATAGGGCCCTAAGTTGCATTAATAAATTATGCTAATTAGGCATTCATGTGAAGGGAGAGTTTCACTCCGAATTTGACACTCCTAAAGCTTAATATAAAAAAGGCACAGTGAGTCAAATGAGACTGCGTTTGAGAGGGGGGAATCATTTTTAAATAGTATGGACAGTTGCTACGTACGAGGATATTAAATCCCAGAATGGCGGCCCGGACCGCCCTCTTGGAAGCCAAGAAAATATGCACACTCCGGGGGTGCATTTGCATTACAGTATTTCATTTAAAGCCAGGAAAATCGTTGATGCTAGTAGTACCTTATCAACCACCCCAAGTGATCATATAAATGGTTCAGACTTTATACCTTACAAAGCCCGGGTTCTCATGCTTTGATACTTATTTTATCTGGAGAAAGAACCCAGTACATCGGTTATTAAACGTGTGTAAATAGTAACAATCATAATAAATAAGTTTTATAGTTCTATTATGGGACAATATGATGTGTCTCCCATGGGCATCTTGCTCAAGGGGTGGCGCATTTACAGTTTATTGTGCTGGTCTTCTTATGAACTATCCGTGGCCATAGTAACGATGTCCCATGGAATGAGAATTGTGCACCTGAAATCAAAAGTCGTCAACATATTCACAAGACAAAGGGACCAAGAGAGTAACCAATGTGGAGTTGTATTTAATAGCTAGATTCACTGTAAACTGAGGGTTCGAGGTAGCTGGGATGGTGGCGGTCGTTTATTTGGAAGATTTAGTTAAATTTCTTGTCCTGACAACTCTGTCGGGCCTAGTGTTATGTAAAATCATGCACATCTATGTAGATATTGTAAGGTGAGCCTTATAGGCCTAATCATTATTACTATTGGAAATGTATTGTAGGAGCAGTAGTTTGTCAGTGCGGGGAGTGCAGGGCAATGGTGGTCAGTCTTTAGGGAAGCAGGACAAAGAACATGGGGAGGGTGAGTGAGTCATTTGGGGATGTATTGAACCAGGGTCTCGTTTAATATTTCAAACTGTTATAGCGTCCAGGATCAGACCTCTTCTACGAGCCTGACGTAGCGACATGCTCGACCCCATGCTCACACCATATGCAAGTGTCCTTGAAACAACCCCCCCCCCTCCCGAAAAACTTCCAAAGCCCACTGCTCGACAGCAGGGCCAGAGAGCAAATACCAAGAACACGCACGTCGAACTATAAGTACAGCACCGCTGGAAAATGCCTGTGTGGCAGGGAATCGATCCTCGACTAGTGCTACACGGATTACCTCTTTACGTATATCAAGTTGGCTAACGACACTTGCATTGTCTTTCAGCTGGGCGTCCTGGTTTTGTCAGGCTTAGCATCGAATTATACAAATAAGTTTAAATAACTGGGGATCAGTTTTCATCTTTGATTTTTGCATTTAGAGAGAGAGAAGTACGATGCATACATTACCACAGCAATGGACAATGGCAGGGAATGGCTATCTGCCCTCATCTATGGTCAACTTGCCAGACATGTATATCGAACCCCATAAAGGGCACGCACGACGAAGGTGCAGATTTGACACTGCACAATCGTCAGATGCGAACCTTTCGTCAGAATAGGAATAAAGCCTCTGCGCGTGACACGCAATGTCAGGGAGGGGTCTACACACAAAACGACCAACTGGTACATGCCTATCCTCTCAATGTGAGCAATTGGAGACAAGTGTAAAAGTGGACTCGAACCAACAAAACTATTCTCACCTTAACCAATTAGCCACCACACTTCACGGTTGCTGTGACTGGCTATTTCGATTCCCAAGCTTTTTTTTTCCCTTTTTTTTAACTCATTTTTCGCAGGTAAAATCTATCACCATTGGCATCAAGGACGATTGAAAATAGCCAGTGGGATACGGTGACTGGAATTTGATGTGTTGGCCAGTCGGCTACAGATGAAACAGTCACAAATCCTTGCCTCAGCAGTTATTGAGTGGTAGCTTACACAAATTGAAATGTGACTACAAAGAAATGTGCGGAATATTACAGACTCGAGGAGCATGGTGATGTGACAAGTTTGTAGGAAAGATGATATATTCTTGTTGGGTGTGAATGAAACCATCGACTACAACGTCGACATTATGACATGTCAAACAGGCTGTATGGCATAAGAATTGTAGAAGCGATGTCAACCAACAAAAGGTGGACGGTGCTGTCAAGAAAGCCGCACAAAACGGAAACACAGTCCTGTGAGAACAAGGTGAATGAGTAATGATAGTGGCTATGGGACTGTCAGGGTAATTCGACTGAAACTGAGGCCTCTCCTGAAATGAAATGCTTCTTCTGTGAGGAGATTGGCGACAGGAAGAACTTGAGAAGAGCATCCACGTTTGGCCTTACCAGAAGGTCAAAGAGCAGCAAGGACAGTCCGGATCTACAACTCCAGTGTAAACTATCGGCAGGAGACATGATTTGCGAGGCTGCTTATTACCACCTCGCATGCCTCAGCAGTCTTTATAGTAGGCAGATGCGATGGATAAGGTTCAAATGAGGACGTACAGGGCCAAAATTCTAAGAGCCCAGGCCTTCGAGGAGCTTCTCGACTACATAGAGGACCATCGGTGGACGGCACGTACTAAACAATGGCAGAATTGACGGCATGTATGATAATCGCTAAAAAAACTACTTGGTTACCCAAACAGCACGGTCTACAACTCGACTCCGACAAGACATGTCAGTTTCAATTCTGACATCGGAAGTGCAACAAGCATCGGGACATTGAATCCGTGTTTGACATGATCTGAGTCAAACCGTCAAGGAGGACACAGCTTCAACAGACATTGCAAAATCATATCACAAGCAGTAAAATCCTAAGGAGAGATATTATTATGGAAAAGAAAGAAACAAAACTGTACAGGTACTTTTTCTGCTGAAGTCTTCTGAAAAACCAACAGTCGTACCGATATTGCATCGTTCTTGCATTACTGTTAGATGGTCCAGGTATCGATGCGATGACCAACTGCTTCCTGGAGAAGATTGTGTTAGCACGGGCTCAAAACATAATGAACAAACTCCGTGTTCAGGAGATCACATAATACACAGGGTGGAACCCGCATTCAACGTGATCGGAGATCCGTTGTCATATGCTGGCAATGAAAATAAATATGAAGACGGGCAGCAAAACCCTTGTAAATACGTTGGCAGAAGAGCATGTGCATTTCCTATCATCGTCGTCGTCAGCTGAGTATGAACTTGCCAATTCCGCCATTGCATTGGGACAAGAGGGGGTTGTAGCTCCTCAAAGACAAGAAGGGAGTCTTCACAACAGGTGGAGTTGACACTGGACTACAACCCTTCGTCCACAACCGCATCATCTCCCAGTTGTAGCATGGAACTGGGATAAGCATCATGCAACATTCCCCTCGAACCATACAGAGGAAGCATCAACAGCCTGTCTGGAGTTCAAGAAATGGGGGCCAAAAGACAACGCGAACCCTCCCCGCCACTATTCACGGTAATTGGAAGATCTCTCTCTGCCGAAGGATGAGGGTGACGCAATGTTCCAGCTCTCCACAGTATAAAATAGTCACCCAGTCGCTGCCTCTCGCGCTGCAAGAGGTACTCAAAGATGGCTACAATGGGTGGATCATTGGAAATGGACAACCTGTATAGACGTCTGGAAAGGGAAAAAGAATGGATATCTTGTCTGAATTACAAGCAGTGCAGGCCACTTTGCCTACATTTCATCAAGAATCACACATGCGTGCGCTCCGAACAGAATCAGGGCAAACAACCCAGATCACCCCATGGTCATTGCATGAAAATGTAAAACGGTCATTGATACCTCAGTCAGGACCAAATACGTAATTGTTGCTGACAAGCTCTGCTTTACACCATTGCCGAAACATCTGCAATGGAAATTTCCGGATACGGACCATCGCTGAAAGATAAGTATATGGTAATGCGTGGAGCTATGCACATCGAAAAGATGCTTTGGACAGTCGCGGGTGACTGGCCTAGAGTACAGTGGGTGGACTACAGCTATTACCAACAGTGGTGTGGTACTAGCGGAACGGCACAGTCCTTCCTCTGTACACATCACACATATGCAGAACCAGATACGTACACCAGCATCAGCCACAGCTCTGTATAACCTGATGAAGAAGGCCCATGCTAAATATATTGGAATATGAAGAAGGGTGATGGTACGATTCAGCTCCAAAGGGGTACCCACTGCAGCTTCCCCAGTCCATGAAAAGAGTGGATCAAACAGAAGAGTCTCTCTCACCCACAAGCGATCTTGTTTAAAAGTCAATGGAAACTTGATATACTATCCTGCAGGTAAGGAGATTATATGCCCAAAAAACGATTTTCGAGGCAAGCCTCAATCTACCCAATCGCTGTGAGCTCCTTTTTTTAATTGCACCATTCAATCTCGCGATGCCACCCACATAGATATGTACGATACTTTCTACCCCTACAATCCTGTCACATGGGCAGCAATGCGTCACATCCACTATTTCTTATTGATTGCCCGGATCCAATCATTTACTATTACTATGAATCACAGACGCACCCGACACGCCTTCCTACAAGCAAATTCGACCTTGTTCGTGGTCTGTCAAAACTTACTAATGATATGAGGTTTTGACACACAAATAAACTTAGTACCTTAATTTTTCTTTTAATATTTCAGTTGTAAAGTCATGCAGAGGATTGCAGACTTGGCACTGTACTGTGAAACCCTACACCTTCTGATGCCATGGGTAACAGCAATGGATCATGTTCACTACACCACGGAACTTACCTTGGACATCTCGAGATTTATCGACCCTGGAAGAACGTCACCCTGCACTATCGGTTGATTTAAGAGGAGGCACTCATGGGACAGACATCCAGCGTTGCATTTACCATGCTGCCACTTGATCAGAGCATGAGCAATTAGTGGACTGGCTGAAAATGAGGGCAGGGGATGAGTTGGCACTTAGCGATTCTCGTACTTCAGTCGTGAAACAAGGTGGACGACCTGCAGATGGCTCGTTCTTATTAGCGAGTTGGAGGGAGTAGAGATGTCGGGGATCAGCGACATCATGAGCAGTTCCTCAGGGGTAATGCTATTCAAATGTGAAAACCTATCGTTTTCACATCATATTTTTTTTTTTTTTTTTTTTTTCCCCCTGTTTCGTTATTTGGTACTTTACCTTCGGCTTCTTGCCTGATGCGTTCCCTTTGTTTGTCTCATTCTCCAGGATGAGGTGCAAGTCTCATTGCCGCATTGGGCACTGGGGAATCATCCTAGCAGAAGAAATGAGCTATTGGATCGTGACAGGCCATCATCATGCAAGAAGTTTGTGGAGAATGTCAGGAATTGTTCTAACGTAGGGGAGAAGAAGCGTAACAAAGGCAATTTCTCATGGAGAGAATTCTCACACAGGAAAAGGCCTTCCCGGCCACCTATTCGGCAATTGAAGCTCGGCTCTTCAAGCTGCATTCGGGTGCTTCCTCAAATTCAGAAATCACTGCTGCACCATGAAAGACCAACAAGGAAAAGTCTCACAAATTTTGCTTGCCACACACTCCAGAAGAGACATCTTGAGTCCATACTCAAGGCATGAGAGCAGTGAGTTTCGGCCAGCATTGACCAGGAAAGGGAAGAATATTACCATGGCACCAAGAGTGAGATACTAGGAAAGCATCCGGGTGGACAATGGAGATAAGAAAGCACAGACAACCTGCGCAATTTCTCGATGGGCCAGTGATTGTGCAAATGCTTGCGCCCAGAAATGCCAAACAATTGTAATTACGCTTCACAGTCCTCGGTCCCATATGTCTTCAAATGGTTTAACATAACGAAGAGCTAGACATGTATGGGACTGTGTATCAAAACAATGTCTGGAAGTCATCCACAAGAGAGAACAAACAAAGGAAGTGGCACACGTAGGCGAGTGGACACTCACAACAAAAGTTTCCCGCGCAAACTGGCAGCTTTCCTCGGGTGGACCAGAACAAAGCAGGGTGTTGTTGCGCTCGCAAAGCCACTTGCAGCAATTACTATAACTGAGGTGAGTAGACTTAATGATATGCTACATGAGTACCACCAATTTCCATTCATGCTTTAGTTGTACTCTCGCTTTATCATCTTGTATGTTCAGTACTTCTAATTTTTTTTCTTCAGGGGTGTAAAACGCTCTTCACTACCATCTTTTCAATGATTGTGTGTGTGTTCCGTCTGGCGCTGATATGGTGCAATTACGCTGGGTTCTCACGCGGAAGCAGACCCACGAGAAATCCTCCTGCATGTGGCTGCTGCTTAGATAATGGTCCCACCCGTAACCGCCCACCGTTATCATCACCGTACAAGTCCCCGACCTAGAACGAAGTGGTTGCGGCCCCTGGCAGTCTCAGTAGCTCGCACCACCACCCCCTTCTACAACAGAAGAATTGACCAACTGTGCGGTTTTGCACTTGGAGTCGGGCCGAAATTTCAGGTACCTCAGGTGATAGTTACACAGCCATTAGGATTAATTGAAATTAATTCTGTTCACATGGAAAACATGTTGAATGTTAATTTTTTTTAAATATTCCGCCAATACCCATTCATTTTCCAATTGTATTATCAAGGTACATCCCAGCTCATGAAAGCCACGCAATCTTGGACCAAACAAGGCAATGGCCCTCCTGCATTCCACGCCACTTCAATGATGCGACACGTGGTCTGCGTTCCTTTGGCAAAGGGAAAAAATCTGCTTGGTCAGTGTGGCAGTGCCTTGCCGATTCTACCGCTCACTGCAGCAGCGCTCATGTGCCAACCCAACATTGAGATGATCGAGAGCCACACCGCAGTCTCATCAGTTTGTGATTCGGCTGTACAGTGTGGAGGACGAGGATTATATCAACAGTATAGGCAGCACGCTTAGCATATCTTCCAACAAGGTCGAGACTTTGACATATGCCCACCCAGCAGCGATTGAGCTTTACCAGCACATGCTAGAAACGGACTATAGGTATTTGGGTCATACTGTATATTATTGGGGCCTATAAAAATTATAGGCGTGGAAGTTTTGATCGCTCTCTCAAGATGAAGCGGCTAATTCTCCATAGTGGGAAACCTTCCACATCAGGAAATTGGGGGAGGACTCAGCACATTCAGGCAAATGTAAACCGCAGGGTTGGAGAGAACTATCACATGGGCCACGTGCCCAGCATGGAATGTACGTGTCAGTAAGTACAAGTACTCGACTTCATATTAAGAAGTTCAATTTTTGTTACAGTGTATACCAATCCCAGGAAAAGTATTTCCATGGTACATGTTTGTCATTCCTTTAGTTGCGTTCACATATCCACACTATTGATTTTTTCAGAGTGGCACGTCGGGGGAATTCTCCAGAAAGAATCACCTTCCCCGAATCTCCGACAAAGTGGGGCTGGAAGCAAGGCACTAGGGATGCTGCGACAGTTTAACCAGTGTACACCTACCATACCTGTAATCTCACGCAAACTACCACAGCCGCAAGATGGGGTGCTATAGCGACTGCAAGCCTCCCTGCAAATGTTGTACAAATAGACAGCCTGTACAACACTATGTGGCGCAAAGGTGAGCTGTTTCCTTCAACGTGGGTTGTGACTGGATCGTGTGTGAACAAAAAAACAGGAGTCAGAATATGATCATCAAAATCAACACAATGATCAAAACCGCATTTTGTGTCTTGTTCGATATTTTCCTACAAGCCAAGCTGTAGAGGACACTGCTCAGGTCTGGCTGCCGTTCTTTTCTGAGGCAAATGACCAATTGTTCATGTAGTCTATTACCAAACTTCTTTGATGCTGATTCGTCACGGTTCAGTATCGCCCTCCCACACATGTGAGTTTCGGGACTGTGGGTATGCGGTCTATGAGGCCTGCAATCAGCGGTGGTAAAAAAAAATGGGGGACATCTAGAGAATCCATGATTAACATTGCAACCGTACCACTGAGCGGGACTTCAAACCAAGGCACGTAACCAGCGCTAAAGATTGACTATCATGGGGCCATGATCAGCATACCATTGTTGTAAATGAGTTTTTGAGATCAACAATTCAAATAAAGTGACAGTAACGTAAGAATGGTCACTCAAAATTTCGAATTGTTTTTTTTCTTTCTTCTAATTTCACAATGGGCCAGCGGCAATTTTGGACTTTCAATGTGCAAATATGACTCATAAATTTCAACAATTTCTTCAGAAATGAGTTCCTCATCTCAAATATACTCAAGATGTAACAAAATTTACCAGTTTCTAGGCTGAAATGGGGTTAAAATAACACAATAATGTATCTGGACGATAACGTGGAGCTAATAACATAATTATGCAAATGAGGGGCTTTATGAATAGGTATCAAGTGTCATCTTTGGATGGTTTCTTCTATGGCACAAGGAACGTTCTCATGCAAGTGGCAATTGTACTTAAAAAATGCAAGCTCGACCCGTCTAACAACTCTTATATTGTGTCCAAGTTTGGCGGACAACATCATAGAATGACTGTTTGGGGGCCAAAAAAGAAATTGCTAACACACTGGATAGTAGATAGTGAAATTGCAGATAGGATTCTCCAATAGCTCAACCAGCATAGCTGGTTGAGCTAATAAACCATACAGGAAATTGTATTGAAAGGGGTATGGAAACTATAGATTACATCTCCACTTCCCAAAAAACTACCTCTGTTATAGTCAGTCCTACAGTCGATCTTCGAAGGTAAAATGAAGATGGACCAATGGTATGAATTAGCCTATATGTCATGGGATGGGGGAGGGGGGGGGGGGGTTGCCACCTGAGAGATGGGACGGTCGGGTTGAGAACCCTATACCAGGGATATAACATCAGAAAAATTTATATCAAACTGCTTGGGCTTTATGGGTTGGCAGTAAGAATGTGGAGATAGACTTTTTTTTCTCACCAAAAAATATCCAATGGACCTTTATCAGAGAATCCAATCTCAAAGACTTGGGAAATAACGTATTACCATTTAGAGCCCAGCTTGTGGCGTATATGACCAAGACACACATCATAATATACGACAGTGCCAAAGGTTATAAGCACTTGTGAAAAGCTTCTTGCAAAAGGCTTGTTATTGTTAAATTTATATTCTCGTTACTCACAACCATTAAAAACAGTGTCATAGTTCAAATTAGAGATATCAGTGAACAATTTAGACAATTGTATTCATTCCTATTCAAGCACAGATTACACAAAAAAGCACTCAATACTCAACTGCAGACAAGACTCAATCCCACGAAGTTGGAAAAAGTCCTAAATTAACGGCTGGGATGGAAGGTATAACCAGAAAGCCAAAAGGATCACGTGTTACTTGACTTTTTCTGACCACAAACAATAGCCAGACACAAGGGAAAAATGGGAGATCGTACCAGACTAATTATGGGAAACATCTCGTGTGACAAATTTCACATTTCCCCAACCCACACCTAAGGTTCCGTATAATCTGATAAGATAGCACACAATAAATTTCAAACGAATCAGACAAACCATTCTGGAATTATCGGTTTACAAAGTTTCAGACTTTGACGTCTGGTGACCCTCAGATGACCTCTGACTGACCTCAAAACAATAGGTTCATTCGACTCATCACATGGAACACACATATTTCAAGTATAACTTGTCAATCCAGGTGGGGTATAGTTTATCAGTTTACAAGCCAAAATTGGCGAAATATGGACTTTTCGAATTTTTCTATTTTGACCAAAATTCATCCCCGACCTGGACCAAAAAAACAATAGGGGCTCCTGTACTCCCCATAAGAAAGTACATACCCAAATTAAACCTGGTCAGAACAAACATTCTTGAATTATCGTGTTTACAAGGTTTTCAGACTTTGACATCTAGGGACCTCTGATCCGACCCCCAAAACATTAGGGTTCATGTTACTCATCATGGGGAACAAACATTACTGAGTATGAGCTTGATCTACGCAGACCTGATCAAGAATTGTGTTTACAGTGGGACAACCACACACACAAACACACACACAACTTGACTGCATAGAGTCCGACTTCGTCAAGGAATGAAAACTGAAGGGTTGGTTACTATCAAAAAGTAAAATGTGGTTCTTCCAGAATGGCAAGCAATTCCAAAGACACCAATTTGTATTGATAGGGTCCTCATGTTTCAACTAGCCAATCTGTTATTACGGCTGTTCCATTGATGAACTTACCAGGTTCACCATATGTTGTTGTGGTCATTTTTAACGAAATTACAGATGTTAGGGCCAGTTGGGGGTAATGTTGGTCACATTTCGTAGTTCATGCTTGTCAGATTTTACTCACTCAATTCAATCGATTCTTGGCCACTTTCAGAGTTAGAATGAAGCTGTGGACTTCTGGAAACAGAGCCCTCAGAAATGATGTGGGTGTGATGTATACCTCAAGAAAAAGTCTCACTCGTAGACCTATTGGACTTTAGCTAATGAACTTTACCAGGAGTTCTTGAAACCCACAAAGGGATGATGGAGCTGCTATTTTTGGGCCCTCCTCTGGATGGAGCATGCGGGGTACACAATTGATGAATACTGTTTTAAAGGACTGTCATTATCAATGAAACCCAAGAAGGAGAGAGGGAAAGGAATTTGAAGAGAGGGTTGGCATTAAATTACCTCTGTGGCAAGTCTCTCAGAACCAAACATTGGTAAAACACTTCCATGGGAGGGAGGTAGTTATCCAGGGCAATAGTGGTACGTACACAGATTACCATCGGTAAGGCGAATAAGTGGAAAGAAGCGTGCTTAGGGGTCAGTCCAAGGTCAAGCAAGGTTATCAACATGGACAATGCCACAAGGTGGTGGGCATACAGAAGGAGCCCCAAGAAGGTGCATTATCTGTAGATAAACCCCAATGATGTTTGATACTGCCTTCCATTCGTACAACGGGATTAATTATTATGGAAACACAGATTATATGTTACCACAAATTTGCTAAAATTGTTAACCCTGTTGACAATTGTCAAAAGTCTTCCACATATCTGGAGAAGGAAACATTAATAATGCACGCGTAGGAAGAATCCTCACGGTGTATGGGAAGACTTAGAATAATGATATAAACTGAGGAACGTTATAAAACAGTTATCTTTTCACCTTTTTCATCAGGTGACGTGGCTCCAGTAAAAAGCAACCATGCACACTATATGGCCAATCTGAATGACCAACAACACACCAGCTGACCTGTTTGCATTGAAGAAATAGTGTGGTAACAAGAGGTTATATACCTTAATCTGTTGACTGTAGGTGACTTTGAACCTTGATTGAAGGAAATGATAGGGATCATCGGCTACCCATGGCCTATACCTAGATGACATATATGAGCCCTAGCTACCGTGGGTCGTTGCAGTTACCATGTTTTATGGTCACTTGAATTTGACCTCTGTTGACGTTGATTGCACACCAATAAACGCTCTGTGACCAACCAATTGCAAATAGGGAGAACTCCACACTCGTTGTTGGTCAGATATCAGGTACTAGGTTTCTAGAAACACAGATCTCTGTTAACCTCGCTGATCATGGATCTGACCGTAAAACAAATGGGATAAATCTTACTCCACATGGCAAACCTACTTGTCAAGTATAAGCCATACCTCATTACCGTTATCATGTTCAAAAGGGTTTCTAAGACTTTGACCTCTATAGACCCTTAGGTGACTTCCTGCCACAATGGTGTCAACTTCTTGGCATAAAGTTGGGGTCACTGTCAGCTCAGGAAACAGTCAATCTCTGAGAGGACCTCTCAGCCATCCACAATGACATCCCCGCATGCAGAGATACAAATCTATACTGCAAAAAGTGACTTACGTCATCAATCTTCATAGAAACATATCACCAAGCATATCAGCATTGACTTGAGCAAGTCACAATGTAATGGGCAAGTGGATCCTTGGGACATGCCTCAGGACATCCACTCTCGGGGGAGGGGGAATGGAATTGAGAGACATCACGCCAACTCAAAGATGGATCCGGGACTCTGTAGATCATTTTGGAATTATTAAAACTATTGAATGAAATTCTGCGGCAGTTCACAAAGAACGTGGCCAATTTTTTTCTTCAGTCCATAGTTCCTTATTTAGGAGATCCGTAGAAGATGATAGTGAGTGCTATACTGAGCGGAAACACAGCAACTATCTAGGATGGTTTAGGTTCTTTTGAAACCTTAGGGGTGGTATCCTCATAAGTATTGCATTGAACCAACGTGTGAATTCATGCAAGATATGACTGAAGTCAAGAAAAAACTTGGTAATGTTGCCTTGTCAGATTGTGTGTCTTTTTTAGAGGTCAGTGGAAAGAGTTTAACAAGGGCCGTGATTCATGTTATCTCACATTGGATGGAAAAGCGTACTTCAAAGCTAATCTTGAATTTGAAGTTCCAAACTTATCTCGTATGCCGTCTTACGCTACGTTCACAATAAGAATTCAGGTCCAGTCACGTAACGAGGAAACCAAATAAATTCTTGTATTGAGTTTACAACATTAATGGACCTTCTGAGGGGAAGGTGATTTAGGTTTAATTGAAATGAGAATGCTTCCATTTCTTTATCCTAAGAATTCTTCCGAATGTTTTCAAAAGTCAAGTTTTGTATTTACTATTTGCATTGAGAGGTCATTTTCTTGCCCCTGTGATGTCATAGAGAATTGCATGAAAAATAAAGGCATGTGTACAATTCAACTGGTTGCAACACATTGTGCGCAACATGTGCCGACTCGGACGCAAGCTTTTTTGGCTCAATTTGCGGACACAAGTGTGACCACAAGTGCGAACAACATGGCAAATGTGCCAAAAATGTAAAGTGTTAACAGAATATAAAAGATTAATCTTTGTTAATTTCTGTGTAAATATCACTCTCATGAGAGTTCAAAATTGCCACATTTTACTGTTTTGGAGCCAACGAGCGGCCTCGAATCCCCACCCCCCCCCCCTCTCGGTGACGTCATCCAATTATCAAAATTCGTTTTAAAACAAATTGACATAACTCAAACAAGGTGAAATGCTAGAACCCAAAATTGGGGTGGTGGTGTGTTTTTGATAGTCCCTCTTTCACTGGGCGTGTTAAAGAAAAATCTGTTACAATGACCCTTGGGCTGAAGAGAGAGAAGAGAAGGGGTTAGATTCGACCTTCCAACCCGTAACGGCCAAACTCTTTTCTATAGATTTCCACTTTATATTTCGTAAAGCTTAAAAAGATACATCATATGATAGTTTATGTTTGATGTCTAATGAAAGGGCAAAGAGAAGCGAAGGGGGGGGGGGGGGGGTGGAAAAACGGTAGTCGAGTAAGCCTTCCACGCCAAACATGTCACCCTGATTTCGTATGGCTCTCCCACTATATTCGGTGAAGGTGTGAAAAAAGATTGCATCACTCCATTCACTCCATTGACTTAGGAAGCTACTCTTCGTCATTTCATAACGGAGAAGTTGCTACAACACCACAGTCTAGCTATAGCCAATGCCTACAAATGACTGTCGTCATTAATTTGATCATGTGATTGGGAAAATACCGGTCTAATCTAAAATAGTAGGGCATTATTTGAAAAAAATGGATCGAAGTCGTCATGAAACATCGACCATTTTTGAGCCAGGGCAACTTAGTCGACACGCCTTCACCTCCTCCACGCGCCATCAGCGACTATTGTTGACATTCAGTGTGTGCAGAATCACTAGATTGTAGTTGTTGAAGCACGTACTCTAAAGTAACTCTACCATTGCAATGATCACAAAAGATCTTTTAACAGTAAGAAATGTATAGGGTACATTCAAAATTCGAATATAAAATTCAAATGAAGTTGCAACCTATTGATGTTCGAGGATTGTGGACAAAAGCAGTCGTGTGTTTGTAGGAGGCAGAGGATGGAATGATACATTCAGTGCCACAAAATGAGCATGAGGCAATGAGGATTCTGAACAGTCAGTGCACGTAAATTTTCCAAGACTATCTTTTCGGTTGAAATTGGTTATACAGAAAAACAAACGACTTCCGGAGGACTACTATCTAAAAATAGGCGGCACTGAGAAGCACCCTATGTCAAAAACGTACCAGAAGGTTACTGTACATCACTGAAAGCTTCATGATTTCCAAAAATTCCAAAAAATCAACAGGAACAGTTGGTAGAATAGTCCTTGCTGAGGAGAGAACAAAAATCTGACCGTAATATATACTGGAATTGAAATTCGATTGCCAGCCATGGGAGCTATTCAAGCTATGCTCGGAATAAAACACAGAGGCCCAAAGAATCAATGTCCGAGCGATAGGGACAACACACATCGGCAACCTAGTATAACATTATACAAATGATCATCAGTCAACAACGGGTTTCCATCATATGTGGAAAAAAAACAAAAACATATCTAAAATCTCCGTGCACAAAAATTTTAACTTTAATCTCTATGCAATGTGGAATAATCCAATATGCAGATTATTCATAGCTTACTGGGATGTTTGTTGCCAAAAACCATCCATGGGACGCATTCGTCAACAGACAGCCGGAAATGAGCTCGGTTTACTGTAGGCCTACTAAGATTGACACGATCTAAATACAGACCCACGCTTCCTCACACTCCTATTAGATCTCGTCTATTTTGGGCGCTCCGTCCCTTCCATGGAGGCTGCCATTTTGTCGAAGTCATAATGACTAGAATCGCTAGAAACGAATCAGCTGATTCAAGTATGGACCCTCTGATTGATCACAATCAGGACACATCAGACACTGCTGCCAAATAGTGATTTTCAATTATTAGACACAAGTTGCGCCACATGATTGCACACATGTGGCCTTAAGTCTGTCTCATCTCATAATCTCGAAGTCATGTTCCAACTTCCAACCGCTGTTACTTCAATCAGCTATATACAGTTTTATGCCTCAATTATAGCCATATGGTATTATACTGGCACTATAACTTTTTTTCTCGCATATGTTGAATTTGAAGTCTACAGGTTCGGTGAGCGAATAAATGATCATCAGGGAATCGTAGCTGCCCTATTTGAGTGGATGAGCACTAGAGATTAATTTTGCTGCCTTCTCGACTATGCTCAATTATATCGAGGCCGAGGGGGTGTAACCAATCCCAACCATCTCCCGGAACCAACCGTTTCACATCCTCTCGAGGGGACGATCAGTGAACTCCACTCTGAACCTAGAGGAGTGGAAGAGGTTCCATGTCCAACAAGAACTGCTTCACCGACTGATCAAAGAGACCTAATTGCAAATATCCCAAAACATTTTCGAGAAACCCACTTTGTTACAGTGAAACCATGAAGTGGAGCGTGAGGAACTTTTTGCCCATCAAAACTGCAAGTACAGGCCACCTAGGGTCCAGGGAAAATGTCCAGTGAACACTGGAAACCTGGCACTATTGAAATCTTGTGGGACATTGGATTAATCCCCCCCTCTCTACAAAACACTGACACCCAACCTAGGAGGAATGATCTCACATACACACAGACAAACAACTAACCATTTTCAAATGCTCGGATCCTAAATCTGCTGATCCTAATCTCCCTGGCTTTTCTATCACTAAAAAAAGAAACCGTCAAGATATATCCATAATTATATCCCTGCAACCGCAAGTGTTCAGAACATTAGGTTTTAATGCTGTGTTCCCCCCCCCCCTTCCCCCCCCCCCTTCCCTGGCCGTTCCACTGCGACTAAATCGTCAGGTCAAATTTATATCCAACATGAGAACTTTATAATCCTTTGTACGAAGGATTTGAGCGCCTAGGGGCCCACTGATTGACAAGGTGTATAAAACATGATAACTATTGTCACCCTAATATCAAAAGTAAACAGCACCTAGTAGATACAAGAGCACCAATGTGCAGTAGCTTCAAACCATACAACCTAATAATAGAATAAATCTGTGAAAAATCCTGAAGAATAACTGCCGACTGTCGAAGGAACATTTACATGATTTCCATAAATTCTATACTGTAGTTTCATTAGAAGTAAGCCATTTGGTCATTTTTCAAACAGTGGTTGACATCGCAATATTCAAGTGATGTTCAACAGCAATGAACCATGTCACAAAGTTAGGTCAACATTCATCGGGACTTCCTTGCAACAGGTGCCCCCCCCCCCCCCTCCATTTAGGCTGATGTTTGGCAATTTTGGCCAGCTATCACTGGAATAACAGGCTCTACGTTGTGCCATTTATGATGTCAGGTTGGCTCACCGTAGTCCATCGCTGGTATAGAGTTTCCCTTTATATGCAAGTAGATTCGCATATAACGTTCCAATAATACTCGATCAAGAAAAAATGGAGAGTTGTACTCCACCGGTTGGTTGATTTGGCCGCCCCATTGTCAACTGTTTCAAAAATCTGCTTGGCCAGAAGCATGGAGGTGTTGGGACGGGCATTTCATGAATGTGACGTGACGGACTTAGGAAGCTACTTTGGTCATTATAACGGAGGGTTGCTACAACACCACGGAGTCTAGTATTAGCCAATGCATACAAAGTACTGTCATGTCATTCAATTTGATCATGTGTGAGTGGGAAATATTACCGTCTCTAAAATTAGTAGGGAATTATTTGAACAACTGGCGACAGTAGTCATGAAGACACGGAACCTTTGAGTTGCCACTGGCAACTATAGTCGACACTGCCTTCACCCTCATCCACGCGCCATAAGCGACATGGTTGACATTCAGTTTTGTGCAGAAATCACTAGATTGTAGTTGTTTGAAGCACCCACTCTCTATAGTCACTCTACCATTGCAATGATCACAAAGATCTTTTTAACAGTATGTAGAAATGTAATAGGGTTACATTCGAATATTCAGATAAAATTCAATGAAGTTGCAAACCCTTATTGATGTTGGAGGAGGATTGTGAGACAAAAGCAGTCGGTGTTTGTAGGGCAGATGGGCTGGATAAGAGACATTTCGTGCCAAAATGAGGCATTGAGCAATTGAGGAATTCTGAACAGTTCATGTGCACTGAAATCCATTAGACTATCTTTTCTGTTGAAATGTACAGAAAACAACGACGCAGGAGTGACCTATCTAAAAAATAGGCGGCACTGAGAAGCACCCTATGTCAAAAACACTGTTCCAGAATGTTACTGTACTCCATGAAAGCTCATTGATTCCCAAAATTCCCAAAATCGAACAGGAACAGTTGGTAGAATAGCTCCTTGCTGAGGAGAGAACAAAATATGACCAGTCAGATATAATGAATTGAATTCAATGCCAGCCATGGATGCTAGTTCAAGCTATGTCGGAATAATTAACACAGAGGCCCACAAGAATCTGTCCGAGACTAGGACAACACACTCTGCAACCTAGTTATAAACATGATAGCAAAATGACTCATCAGGTCAAAAGGGTTTCCACATAGGTGGAAAAAAAAAAAAAAAACATTATCTCGAATTCTCAGTTGCACCCAAAATTAATCCTATGCAAGGTGAATTATTCATAGCGAACGGGGATGTTGCAAAACTCCATGGAGCATTACGTCAACACTGACAGCCGGAAATGAGAGAATCGGTTGTGGAGCTGGATGGCGGAGATTGCTGTCAGTTATCTTTAAAGTCAATTAAAGTACGTTTTAATTCACAACCTAGAGTGACTCCCTGCTCCATTGCTAGGATAGGGACTCTTCAATGTGATGGAAATAGAAATAGATAGGGTTATGACTCCTGTTTAGCTTAGCAAACAAGAGCAATGGACTAGGTCGTCCCTGGTAAACTATGTTAATGAACTATGGTCAGTCCCGGATTCTCAACCACGGATGGTTGGATATTTCAGATTGATGTTCAGATGGTGTTCGATGTCAGAGGTTTGTAAATCCATAGATGTCTGACTGTTGTATTAGGTAGGGCTGTGGTTTTGTAAGGGTTCAGAACCGTTTTGACTGAAGCTGCCACAGCCACTCTTTCAGTTAGGGACCATAGCAAACGGCACATTCTTTTCAAGACTTGGTATGACCATTGTCTGGGTGATCCCTATAGATCACATTGCATGCCTTCTATAAACCCAAAAACTTACCCTGCTACAGGAGAAGAAGACTCATCTCTGTTATGGTTTGTTCTCAAAATTACCCTCCATCTATGTTATGGTGTGGTCCTCAAAAATACCCTCCATCTCTGTTATGGTGTGGTTCCTCAAAAATACCCTCATCTCTGTTATGGTGTGGTTCCTCAAAAATACCCTCAATACCCGTACTGGTTCAACCAACAAGCTACACACGAGACTAACCTCATTTCGTATTAGTGTTTACAAAGGTTACAGTTCGTATGATGCTGAGCATGCATATTCAGCGTTGCGCAAGCAACGACGGGTGCCGTTCTTGAACAGTGCCCTCAATCCCTGGTGGGCTCATTTCCTCTACCGACTGCTGCAGGTTCAGGATGCTGGTGAGCTTGATCGGTCGGTGGTGCTGCCTTGAAGGGGGACCACTGGCTCTTGCCTCACCCCAGACTTCTTCAGAGGAAGGAGGCTCCTCTCCAGTGGCAGAGGGGAAACCTGGTCAATCGTTCTCTCCGCAGAGGGGATATGGGGTAGATATTTATTCATTTCCAGTCGTAAAGCTCCATTCAACCTTCAAGGCTTCAAGCTCAATGATATGGAAAATTCATTCCACGCTTTCCATTCAAAAACTCCATTTACAAGAAGAACTTCAGTCAAAGTACAGCATTCAAATTCCATTTTTGTATGTGAGAAAATGGTGATCAGACGCGAATTTCCAGAGTAGTCGGCCGGCCGGAACAGAATAAATTTGTTTTGTTTTGACCGCATCGATAATATCGTATTCAAACCAGATTTTTTCAATCGTAGTTTATTTACGTCCATACAATAGATCCAGTTAAAGATAGGTAGCTTCATGGAATAAAGGCCTGAATGGATCAAGGCAGCAAGCAAAAAATACACAAACATGCCAAGTCACAACCACACTGGCAAAGACTGGGTTAGATTTTGAGCCAATATTGTTCGAATCTGCAATGTCAATCAATTAGATTCTTTGGCATATGTTCTGCCGGAGTTTTTGGCTCTAAAAACTGTAGTGTTTAAAATCCAATTAATCAAAAACATGCATCTTGTAAAAGTACTCCACTGAAGCTGTTGGTGCCTTCAGAATTTCTCATAAAATAAAAAAATTAAAAACAGAAGAAGAGTGATATGTGATTCCACGTATTTGTTGTCTTAAATATTCAACCACAGATTCCAGGTAAACTGTAAACAGGTAAGGGTAAATTGCCTTTCTCCCTGGCGATCTGTGGTGGTGTCTACTCAATAGGGCGGGAGAACCTGCTCATCTCCAGGCCTCTTGGGGTGATCCGTCTCTCGACCCCCCTGACCCTGCATGGGATTTCCTGCTGGGCCCCGCCTCTGCTTTGGTCTGAGCTGATTTCTGGACGATGGAATGAAAGCATCAAGCTTCTGCTCCCTCGCATCGTCCGGACCATCTGATGTACCGTCTCACGGCTCTTGGGGGTCGAGGTCTCGAAACTCGCCTCTGACCATCCTTGGAAGTCACTTCGTGACACGGGTACGGGGCCGCCTGGTAGAAGAGATGGAAGCATTGGTACCAACTAAGAATTTAGCTACTATTATAACACAACCTTCTATCCACATTTCGACATCGTTCCCTCATTGGGTGCCTATTCTATAATCCTTGATCAAGGGGGCAAGCACCACAAGTTTTACCAGATTCCTTCTGGATACTGCCCCTCTCCCATAAGCACCCACAACTTTCCTTGGAGCAAAGATCTATCCATGCCCATGGACCTACACTATACTAATAAAAAGCCATGCTCCCCAGTTCACTGGGGTTGTATTTAGGCAGCATGATCGATCCAATTATAACATTGAATCAGGGAAGGGGTTCAGGAACAATTGTGCGTGCTTGCAATATGTGTTCCCAGTTTTTTTCTTATTCTTTCAAAATTGTAGCTCCACCCAGTAAAACCAACAGCTAGTAGCCCTTAAACTATCAACTGCCGAAAGAATGCCTCAATTTTGCATGGAAATTGTGTTGGAATGTGAAAGAATCATTGCTAAAGCTGTTTATTACAGTTGTATCTACTATATCCAGTGAGAATCGGGTCTATCTGTAATGGAATCATATGTGTCAATGCAGATTCTTCATTGAATTATTAAAGTACCATGTGAAAAAGAATGCGAGGTATGCTTTGCTCTGAAAAATTTCATATCAATATTCCTTGCAGTGGCGCATTGACCCAAGGCCGTTTAGGCTAACTGGTAATTGTATCTGGTAACTCCAAATAGCCCCATTGGGAAGTGGGAATCTGAGCAGGATTTGGAAGGATTACTGTTAAGTACAGTAATTTTGTCAAACCATAAGATGTTACGTGTAGTAGGATCAGGGTTACCCATGGGCATCACAATAAAAAACTACTGCCAGTAGTTAAAGTATATAAGAAGTATATACAAAGTAGCCATAGGACAGGCAAACGGATGGAGGAAAGGGTTGGCTAATGTATAGGCCATGGGATCACGTTACTACAGCATGAGGCCTATGGAATGATTGCATTGCAGACCAAACATGGTGTCTAAGCAGAGCTGCTGCTCCACAACTAACGCATCACCAGCAGGTAGCGAGCACCTACAGCTGAGTGCTTTGGGGGAGTACTCCTACCGATTATTACTAATTAGAAAATATCAGTCACAAGGATTTGGGGGTGACCAGAATTGATGTAAACTGGCTTAGTGTTGGTGATAGCCACCTATAAAGGCAGTGCTTCCTGAACAAGGAGCAAAACTATGCCGTCATACCTGAGCAAAATACGTTCGCGAGGAGTTCCAGCTGAGGAGTTTCGTTTCAATGGTCTTCTGGATGTCCTCGATGATGTCCTCTTCGTGCAAGAAATTGACCTCATGTTTACTCCCCCAGTTGTGGTGTTTGTGGGATTGGTTGTGTGGTTGGGGGTGGACGTTGACGTCACATTCGGGGGCATCTCGAGGCGCAGGGTGTTGAAGGATTGGAATGACTGTGCAAATTCTAGAAACCTAACTTATTTTGTGAGAGATACGAAGCTCAAAATTCAGATTTTTAAAGGACCACTGCAGGATGATTATGGAGAGGCTAATATATCCGCAGGAGGAAAACTGAATGCATCCGTCCAAACCCTAAGTTCAATACGACCTTCCGTATGGAGTTCAGACCTTTTAAGTTTGTGCATGTATATTGTGCAAGATCGGAGGAGCATCCCATTCATGCAATATTTAAATGATGTCATACTCGGCCACAAACATGCATACAATCTTTGTTTCCATTGGAATTCAGTACAATTTTCAATCAGAAAGCATTAAGTCTATGGGAGAGGATTGCTGTTAATGGGTGGAGGTGTTGATGGTTACTTTGGTGAGTGAAGACAACAGAACTTCTGACAAATGCCTGACTTTTAACAAAAGAAACAATGAAAATACATGAAATAGACTTCCCGGCGTTGTCAAGTGTGATGTCATTGCATTATGTGCATTGGGGATTCTACCCAATTTCTCAGCATATGACCAAAACTTTGAATGCCATAACCTCCCCATAGGAACATTTATGGGAATGGGTTAGGGCCTATTAGATAGTTTCCCAATTTTCCAGGAATTGCTTTTGTTGTATCCAGGCCTGCAATTGTTCTTCAAGAGCTGGACGGTGGTAATACGTTCAGAGTCAAATTTAAACACACACAATGACGTGATTTAAAAGCCGATGTTCATGTGAATGTTAAAAGGATGTTTTGAACTCGCAGGACATATCCAACACCCCACAGTATGTTGAATATCCAACATGTTGTTACTGCAGCCATAGACAGAGGGGCACAGATGGTAACTTATGCTTCCGTCTTAACCCACCAGTCACAAGTATCAGCTCCTAACATTAGGATTTTATGAGATTGTCAATTGAGAGGTGTGAGGTGGCCTCGGAGGGGAATTTTGAAAAAAAAATGCTTCTCGAAATACGCAGAGGATTTCTGTCGCAACCTTTTTCGCCGTTGCATAGCTTATGCCCAAGTTAACTACGTTATGCGAAAGGCTCTTGATCGAGTGGGTTATTGGCAGGATTTCAAGAAGTCAATCAAGCATAGTCATCAAACGACACCTTGGCAAATTGGTCCCCCTCCTGGGGAAACGTTCATGTAGCAAGAGGCCAAACAGCTAGTGTGTGGGACGTATAGTCCCGACAAGTGCGCGAATTTAGAACTAGGTAGAACTAAGTATTGATAGCTGAAACAAACAGGAGTGGTACTCTTTCTCTTCCCTTATTTCCTGTCCGTATGGCTGTTAGATCCTCACTCACATATCCTTTCGTGCCTGTGAGAATTCTGTCGCAACTTTTTTGCCGTTGCATAGCTTTGCCAAGTTACTACGTTATGGAAAAGGCTCTTGATCAAGTTGGGCTTATTGGCAGGATTCTCAAGAAGTCATCAAGCCATAGTCATCAAACGCCACCTTGGCAAATGGGTCCCCCTCCTGGGGAAACGTTCACTGTCGCGAGCCAACGTAGTGTGTGGGACGTATAGTGCCAGACAAAGTGCGCGAATTTAGAACTAGGCTAGAACTAGCTATTTGCATAGCTGAAACAAACAGGAGTGGTACTCTTTCTCTCTCCCTTATTCCGTTACGTATGGGCTGTTAGATCCTCACTCACATATCCTTTCGTGCCTGTGAGAATTCTGTCGCAACTTTTTTGCCGTTGCAATAGCTTGCAAGATTACTACATGACCTACATTATGGAAAAGGCTCTTGATCAAGTTGGGCTTATTGGCAGGATTCTCAAGAAGTCATCAAACGCCTCTTTGGCAAATGGGTCCCCCTCCTGGGGAACGTTCACTGTCACAGAGCCCAACAGCTAGTATGGGGGAAGCAGTGCCAGACAGAGTGCGCAAATTTTGAATTACGCCATTTGCATAGTGTGGTATTCTTTCTCCTTGCCTCATTCTCTGTACAGTCCGGCTGTTAAATCCTCCACACCTCCTACTCTCCAAATCTTCCCCCTGGGTGCCATTCAACCCAGGTAGAAATTATGGAGAAAAGAAGCAGTTCCATCAATGTTGAACATGACATCCCCCTTCGGGAGGATAGTGCTGTTTTTCCTTTGGATATCCTTTCGTGCCTGTAAGAATTGGTACCCTTGTCCAGTTTAGGAACGATGGACTCTCCAACTTGATATGTAATTTCTATCAACACCAGACTGCCTCCGCAGTGAAATTTGCAGGTGTTCGCATAATAGTTTCGTGATTCCTAAGTGTCTATGCAGTACATGCATATTTTTCTCAGAATGCTACGTTTCCTTCAGGATCTCTTCTGATACTCTCCCTGTTGACATTTGCTTGAGGTATATGAATGACACTTGGAGTGCCATATGACACAAAAGGACAATTAGGCTAGAATTTCATAGATGGGGATGTTGTGTGCAGGCAGTATGAATGTGGAAAATCAGAATTGTGCCAACAAAGTGATATTTTAGGAGGGGAATTAAAATCGGGATGTAAAATTGCCTCTATTAGGAAAAGATATTCAATTGAATCAATTTGACGTTGGTGCAGCATTGTTTTGTCTACTCACAGTTTGTTCCATTCTATTTGGATGATACTTTGCCGCTATGGAACTCGTCCCATCTCTGCAACTATTTGTAGATGATTAAGATACTCCTCATGTTTTTCACGTGCTGAATCCACTATTCTTGATGTCACGTTGTATCTCACATCCCCACCTATGGAATCTAGCCTGAGACTGTTTTTTTTTTTTTCAGTCTGATTCCTAGAGGTGTACACAGGCCTGCGACTGCAGAGCTAGGCACCACTAGGGAAAACACAAACAATTCAGCCAAACAAGACCAGCGGGAGACCCCAGCAGCAAGAACGGAACATGGAAATGGAACTAACAATTGCATTATTGTTTTACTTTTATTACCCAAGGGGTACTGGTGAGGTAGATCTTCCTCTTCCTTATTATTATTGTAAGTGCATCTCCTTGAGCAAGTGCCTCCATATAGTCTTGTAAACAATCATGGTGTGGCCCTCTGGGCCTCTCTCTTCCTCTAACCTCGTCCAATTGCCCTCCAGCCTCTGCACTTCACTTCTGACAGACATGGCCCTCTTCTTTCTTTATTTCTTTGCATTGTCAACCATTTCACATGTGTCTTTCTCAATTTTGCAGTCTCCCACCTGCACTACTCCTTCCTTCCTGATGCCTGTCAACCTGACAAAGGGGTGGGGGAAAGGAGCTCTGCAGAATTCCATACTGCCTCATTGCCCTATCATGCTGTTTTGTTCTAACATTTTGGATTTTTGGAGTTTTACAGTAGTATATCACAAGTGTGAAATCTCGACAGTGAGATATAAAGACTGACTACCTTAGGTATAGGAATGGATGCATCCCTTTTGGCAAGTAAGTCGAGTAGACAGCTTCGATGGCTTTCCGCAAACTCGACGAGTCAACCAATCTGTCTGTGATTAATTGAGTGCTTAGAAGAATATATTGTATCTTTATAGTGGCTTACCACCAATTGTTCATAGTGGTCCACAATGGATATACAAATGGAAACCAGGTGAGCACTCAATCCTGGAGTATAAGTTGATCAGAACGATATAAAAATAGCCCATATTGCCCCAACCTCCCTTGAGGTACCAACGACCTCTCAATCAGAGATATGGAAACCGTAATGCAGGCAGCTTAGCTAAGTAAACAAACCTTACCCTGTGCAAAAAGGGCATGAGGAGACAAAACCACCTTCAGCTACTACCACAGTAGGCTGCCTGAGCAGGTAAACCAGTGCTGTGTAGGGTTCCGTATCCTCAGTGGTCCTCATTGATTGGCAATGAGGGGGGGGGGGGGGGGGGGGGGTATGAGTTATCCCTACAGTCTATATAAACCAAACAAATAAAGCAGAATCTACCTTCAGCTTGGATGCATGATGGTGCCTTCGGGCAGGTGGCTCGAGCTGTGCAATGAGCCGACCTCAATCGGTACCCAATAACCAGCACGCTCTCTAGAAAATATGTGGCAGAATGTCCATTAAACATCATCCGAAACACTAGCCTGTTGAAACAGGCCATGCATTTGACTTTGTTCACCTCATATCAGCCTCATTCACTCATATGTGCAGGATGACCCTTTAACCAATCGGTGATTTGCCCAAACAAACGCCTGTGACGACTTTGTGAGCTTGCCGTCGTTCGAACTGATAATGGGCAGGACTAGCGGGCGATGTGCAATCGAACATTCTCTCATTTTACTAAATACGGGAAACAGCCACACCTGCTGGGAAATTACTCAATTGATCTGATCTGGAATTGTTTCGACAAACCTCCAACCTAGTTTTAGCATACGTTAGATGGATATTCTTTTTTAATTCCCCATTTGAAGGATTCATATTTTTCTGAATTGTGCAGCGATACCAAACAAGCGGAAATACGCCTGCACCTAGCTACAACCAGTGGCTTCAGTTCATTCCAGGCTTCAAATGCATCGATCTTCGATAAATTTTCATTCTCGGTATTGTAAAAGGTTATTGAAAGTCTTCTGTAAAAATTTCATGACCAAAATGTGGAGCCTTTTTTAGCGGAATCTATTCAGGATTGCTCCCATCTGTATTGATGCCCGTGTGCTACTGATGACTGACATCTACCTCACCTGAATCGTTTGAGCAGAATCCCAATTTTCTTGGGATTTGTCAAACAAAGTCCTACAGTCCTCCATGTTGGTAATATTCAACTATGGTATGATAATAAAGGGGGATAGCCCCCTCTATGTAGCAAGGCTTCCTCTATCGTCTGCTGAGCAGGCTATGGAACACAAGCAGAAGCAGAATGAACAGGGGAACCAGACCACCTCCAACACATCAGGGTGCCTCCGACATCCTTGGTAAATGAACTTCCCTGCCATGCTTGTACGAATTAATATACCCCGGGCACGAATGAGAGCCCTATAGTTTGCGGTGGGCTTGTAAACACGGCTGGTCAACAGATATTACATGAAATTGGTTTGCTTCCAATACTGTCTTGCACATTATTTTCCCTTCGAGAAGCAGAGATGAGTCACGGTGTGTGTGTTTTAAAAAATATAACAAGCACACAGATGACGAGAGCAATACAGAAGGTTATCAACAATGTTGACTCATTTTAGGCAACAATTATGAGAGCAGTGAAATGATGTGTTACTCACGAGTTATGAAGGGTAGGAGGACACACTTCTGATGAGTAGTAGTAGTTGGCATATTAGAGGATGTGACCCTTGATCGTGAAGTCGAGTTACGTTTTTCTGGTTCAATCTAAAGTTCTCTGCCCAAAAATAGAGAGAAATAATTCAACCAAACCATAAAACCAAAGGAACTGCCACCGTATTATTGACTAAGCCACCATGGTGAATGGACTGGCAATACAGGGTAACCTTAACCTTTGAAAATCACTGAACATTTTATAAAGTTTCACATTTTATAAAGTTTCACATTTTAATAAAGTTTCACCCTTCATTGTTCAAATCCTGATATAAATCGATCAGTTTCCACATAATCAGTTCAAAAGGTCCTGGCTAATTTAGAGTGGCAAGAGGTTGATGGTCTTGTTCCAGGGTTTCATGACGTGTGACATCCTCCTGCAGTAGTCAATCACAGTACTGATGTGATATTATGAGAAAGAAGTGTCAAGACAGGGCCTGAAGATTGTGTGGCCACAGTGGGACTCACCTAATTACTACGCCAGTCTCCTTCCTACACATGAAAACAAAGTGTCAGATTTGTCTTTCAGAGTATAAAAATGGTTGGGAAACAAAGACTATATATTTCTGTTGCTGTTTCAATGAACGGGAGTATTCTGTGGGATTTGGCATTGAAACTCCTTGGCAATCAGTTAACTGAACAATCACCTTGCTTACATGGGACCAAACACGTCTGATGTTATTACAGTGGTTCGCTGTGAACTAACCTTGCTACACTGGGCGAAAACTGTCCTGATGTTATCGACAAGTGGTCGCTGAACTACCTGCTACACTGGGACCAAACACTGTCCTGATGTATCTACAGTGGGGGCTGAACTAACCTTGCTACTATGGGGACTGAACACTGTTCTAATGTTATCTACAGTGTTCGCTCGAAATGCACCTTGATGCATGCAAAGGACCAAACCTGTCACTATGTTATCTACAGTGGTCGCTGAACTCACCTGCTACTCTGGGACTAACACTGTCCTATTTTATTTTACAGTGGTCAATGAAATAACCTGCTAAACTGGGAACCAAACACGTCCTGATGCTATCTAACAGTGGGCGCTGAACTCCACCTTGCTGCATGGACCCAACACTGTCCTGATGTTATCTACAGGGTTGCTGAATCACTTGCTACTATGGGGACTGAACACTGTTCTGTCATATACAGTGGTCACCCTGAATTCACCTGCCTAAATGGGAACCTAAACACTGTCCTGGATGTTATCTACAGTGGGGGACGCGTGGACTCACATTGCTACTCTGGGCCCCAAACACTGTCCTGATGTCAAGCTACCGGGTCGTTGAACAACTTGCCTTGGGACCAAACACTGTACTATGTCATCTACAGTGGGGCACTGAATTCATCTTGTACACTGGGACCAAACACTGTCATGATGTCACTACAGTGGTCACTTGAATTTTCTTTGACTCACTGGGTACCCAAACATGTCTGATGTTATCTACAGTTGTCGCTGAACTCACCTTGCTGCTCTGGGACTGAAAAATGTCCTGAGGTTATCTACAGTGGTCGCTGACCTCACCTGCGACACGGGACCAAAACTGTCATGTGTTACCTACAGTGAGGTCACTGAATGCACTTGCTACACTGGGACCAAACAATGTCTGATGTTATCTACAGTGGTGCTCTGAACTCACCTTGCTGCCCTGGGACCAAACATGTCTGATGTTATCTACAGTGGTGGCTGAACTCACATGCTACACTGGGACCAAACCACGGTCCTGATGTATCTTACATTGGTCACTGAATTCACTGGCTACCTGGAGCCCCAAACCTGTCCTGATGTTATCTACAGTGCGTGAACCACTCACCATGCTACCAGGACCAAAACACTGTCCTGACGTTATGACAGTGGTCACTGAATTAACCTTGCTACTGGGACCCAACCCTGTCCTGATGTTATTACAGTGGTCGCTGAACTCACTTGACTTACACGTGACCAAACACTGTCTGATGTTATCTACAGGTTTTGGGGTGTGAATCACCTTGCTACTCTGGGACCAAACACTGTCGATGTCATCGTACAGTGTCATGAATTCATCTGCACACGGGGACCAAACACGTCCTGATGTTATCTACAGTTGTCGCTGAACTCACCTTGCTGCTCTGGGACTGAACACTGTCCTGTATGATTATCTACAGTGGTCGCTGAAATCACCCGATGCTACACTGGGACCAAACCTGTCCTGATGTACTACAGTGGTCGCTCATGGGAATTCACCTTGCTACACTGGCGATCCAAACACTTCCTTGATGTTATCTACAGTGGTCGCTGAAACTAAACCCTTGCTGCACTGGGACCAAACACTCCTGATGTTATATACAGGGTTGGCTTGTGAACTCACCATGCTTACACTGGGACAAACACGTCCTGATGTTAATTACAGTGGTCACTGAATTCACCTTGCTACACTGGGACCAAACTAACTGTCTGATGTTATCTAAGATGGTCGCCTGAACCACCATGCTACCTGGACCAAACATGTCCTGATGTTATTACAGTGGGCTATGAATCACCTTGCCTACATGGGACCAAGCACTGTCATGATGTTATTATAAGTGGTCGTGAACCACCTTGCTGCACTGGGACCAAACACTGTTCTGATGTAGCTACATGGTAGGCGCTGAACTCACCTTGATGCACTGGACCAAACCACTGTTCGATGTTATCTACAGTGGTCGCTGAACTCACCTGCTACACTGGCGACCAAAACACTGTCCTGATTTATCTACAGTGTGGCTGATGCTAGTGTTCTTGACATCACAGCCACTTGTCCTGCTGCGAAGAGGAAATGATTTTTTAATAAAAAGTTGTACAAAGTTCTGTTCCCAATTCAATATGGCAATGGAGACAGCAGATCAATATACCCAAACTCCTTCCTTGCAACACCCTGACCCATTGTTGAGTTTTCCTAATTCAAAAATTTCCAACTTAGTTGAAATATTTCAGAGAATTGATACCAGACCCGCTCATATTACTCCCTTGTAACATATTCAAGTATTAACTGTCCTCAGTTCTCCTGACAGGGAAAGACGGTAGTATTGAGGAAGAATGGGAATTCTAAACAGAGGCACATTTGTCCCTTTATCAGCCCAGTCGAAATATTTTCGCACTGATATTTTTTTTAGACAGGGTTCCATGATATGTCATTCAGATATGTTGTTGCAACCAAGTCATTGCATGTATATATCAACTGAGAATTGGCCAGGAGTTTGGGATTTCCTAAATGTATGGAATATGAATTACTGTCCATGGTCCCAATGATTCTAAAAAAATATGTGTGCCATATAGTTAGTGCTTTCCAACGTCTCCATTCATGTTCCGCAGCACTTCAATAATTACCCTAACTGCACAGTACAATCTCTGAACATCCCGGGGATTTGCTGTTTGCCAATTAGTGCGGGGGTCCCTCGGATCCTCCAGGTCCCCAATCATCTCTGGTGGAGTAGAGCTTGAAGACAAGTGCCTTGCCCACCCACACACTAGGACCGCTGATTGGTCTCTTGGGTCTCTCAAGAATTCAACTCAACAACCATGTCTCTGTCAGTCCTGCGCTCCACCAATAGCCAATCCATCCCCAGGAACCAAAGAAACCATCCTTTGATCCTTTCAGTTAAATTGACTGATAGAGAGCTTCGGCTGTTTGCTTATCTGCTTACTCAGTCGGTAGGGCTTCAGGCTGTTGATCGATAGATTGTGAGCTTGAATCCCACAGAAGCTGATCAGCTTTTCCGAGGTGTCCTTGGGCAAGATACATCATGACGGAGCCCCTCTCCACCCCAGGTGGCTTAAATAAAGGGGACTGTGGGGACTAAAGAGTACAACCAGTGGTGTATTAGCGCTGCCACAGACTCTCCCTGGGAGTGCAACCCAGTTCCTATGATAGGTAATTTCCTGACGAGAGGGCCCCTGAGCACTATGATGGAAAGGATGCTATTTGAAGTACCCATATATTATTACATAGGATATTATTATTGTGTGAAATGCAATGGAGCATCTGTTATCATTTTGTAGAACTGGTACGAAACTTTCCCTACATATCCCCTATAGTGGTTCACCTCCAAGTTATTACCTTCTTGAGTGTGAATGAGTCCCTGCATTGTGTATCGCATACACTGCTGACCACCTTCAAGATCTTCTTCCCCGTGCTTCCACCCTCTGACGGGCTCTTCAGAGATTTCCTCCTGGTGGCAACATTGTAGAACAAATCCTCCACCTGTGGAAAAGATGCATCATTCTAGGGTAGATTGGAGGCGGCAAGTCCTCTAAAATTGGTACAGATTATGGGACTTGCTGGACAGGTTACCCTGAATATAAACAAATGAGCGATTACAAACAAGGCGACCGCCCCCAGTGTCTCGCCTGGTACGCGATCAGTGTTTCAGTCTATTAGTCACCATGCAAACAATGCAAGGCATTTAAGACTGCTTTAAGATTCTGGTATTAGCAATTGACAGAACGCCCTACTAATCAGTGACCAATTTCAAATCCGTAAGGACTGATTATTGACAATGTTCTACCATATAAGTTTTGTGGAAATGTGACTAAGTTGCCTAAATTCGGCAATTATACAATAATCAACTTTCTGTTGACCCATTTTTCGTTTTCCCTCACTCTGGTCACTTATCTCGGACCAATTGTGAACCACACTTAATACATGTTCATCATCGGAATTCACAAACTTGAACTTTGCATGATCAAGCAATTTATACACACTGCATAAAACCCCGAGTGAACTTTCATGTTAACATTTGTTGGCGAGACTAAAGGTAACCACAGCTCATATGGACGGCTAGTCCTCTCTAATTAAGTTTGTCTTTATACTCCGTGTTCACCCATAAGATTCCATTTAATACCCCCTATCTCACACACCGGAGCTTCTGCAGGTGTAACCTAACACCCTTCATTCTATTCTTGAATAGGTGCCTGGAGTAAGTAAAACCAATGACTTAGTGTTTAACTTTATATGGCAGTGTAGGGGGCCCAGAAGATCGTTTATGACAGGCAAGAGTGAACCTCAAGGTAAAAGGCAGGTTTTGAAAATATATGAGATCTCTGTCTGGCAAACAGATAGGAATACTAATTTAGGATGAATGGAAGTAACATGCCTGAGGGGTTGAAACGAGTAAAACTCTGCAAAGTTTGTTAATTGATAGCAAGCTATAATACAGTGATTTCATCAGCATCATGCTGGTCATGAGCTAGGGGTGCCCAAAGACTATACCTTCTACACAGTAGCGGACAGTCTCTGGAGGTTGTTGGCCGGAAATGTTATTATTTGCAGTTTTTTGGTCCCTAAGTGACTATGAAATGAAACTTTGATGACTACGATTTAAAATGAAATGTTACCCTTGATCTATGCAATCATGATCCCAAAATTTCAGCCGATCACAACAGTCACTAGAATGTTTCAGAAAATGTTATTATTTGCAGTTTTTCTTTGGACCTCGATGACGCTTGATGACATGACGGTTTTTATGAAAAATGCTTGCCTCAATGTGATGCAAACATCCCAAAAGCATTATGTTCATGTACACATCTCGATGCTATCGGCCAAAAGGTATTAAATCAACCTTTGGCCCCTTGTAACTTGAGACCAGGGTGTCAGATCGCAGCGGGAGTTGGTTTCGTCTGTGTAGCAGACAGAGAACTATCACATCTCCAAGCATCGACAGTTTTTATTTCTTTGGCCTGTAACTCCTGAAATAAAGCCAACATTTTCTTAAAACTTGACCTTTGACCTTGTTGACCTTTCTGTAGATGTTGTTTTATTAATGAAACCCTCAAATTACCACCACACATCTCACGAGCACCTAGAACCCACATTCGGACAGACGGACAGACAAACAGACAGACAGACAGACAACCGAAGACAGACAGACTGACGAACCGGACAGACAGACAGACAGACAGACATCCCGACAGAACGGACATACAGAACCACACACAACAAAGTGACCACTATTTCTCTCCTTTAAACCAGTTCAGGCGAGACAAAATGAACAACAAATAGTCCTCTCTTTTAGCCAACTTTCTGATGTGTCGGATGTGTTCCTCCAGATTAGTGCAACCAAATTTTAACATTCCTATATGCGCTATTTTGATTTTCTCAATTGAATACTCATGTCAATTTAGGTTATGCTTGTTTCTAGTTTTAAATCCTGTCCTGAATTTGGTCTTTCTAATTTGTTTTCCATGTTTTATATAATCTGATCTCGTTATATGCAAGCCTGAATTCCCATTGAGATACCTAGAGGTTTTAACATCTCACCTTGAGTTACCTCATGGAACAGTAGATGAAACACATGCTCAAGAGGAGGAGTCACTACATTAGCAGATCTTTTTCTAAGCTTATTCAGGATACTGTGAAATAGAACTCCATATAGTAGGCCTGGATCTTCAGGCTCGGTCGCTCCACCTCTATGCCTGGACCACTCAAACTTGTGGAATCAGAACAATAAATGAACATTATCAGCAGGGAATAGGTGTTCCATGTGCATGCTATGCCCAGGACACATTGCTTGTGCCACAGTGCACCTATGCTGCATTCAGAATGATACATTCTGCACGTACGCATACACACTGCACGACGTATGATGGATTTTTTGGTACAGCATGAGAAATAGGAGTAATAGGCACTCAATTATCCGTGCCTTCTATAGTCATTCGCTAAGCCCTAATGCCTCCTAGTCCTCATTCGCATGGCTTCTCAAAATCACATTGGGACCCATAAGCCGACTAGTCCCTCTGGAGACACATGGAAACTTTTGTGTATTCGTAATCACGAGAAAGACAAATCTCCAGTCCAATAAAGTTGTCTTAGCTTCATCTTCATATTCATGTCTTAGTGCTGAATGTGAACCATTCAACCAAGGAATAACACACAAAAATAGGAGAGTAAAGAAAAAAGCCACGATAGACTCTGCATCAGATTATCTAGAAATCCTCCAAACTTTTCAAAGTGATTCATTCTAGGAGCCTAACAAATACAAATGCTTCCTGAAAAACCACTGCTTCCCTTGAGAGAATTGGCACAAAGAACTCAACCCAAAGACGTTTTCCGCATATTACATTATTTTTATGTCTATGAGGGTACCAGAAGGCAGAACTCCTGGTATACTTGTGTAGTCCACCAATATATCAAATGTGAACCATTTTGAGAGCAAAAAAATAATAACTAGAGCACCAATGGTGCTGTAGCTCAAACCGCACAAATGTACCAAGACTAATGTGGTTTAAATTTGCTCAAGATCATGAGACCCAGAAGGCAGTTCCAAACAATGGCCTATTGTGCCCCTGTAACAACTTTTGACATTGATCTTCATATGCCACAGATGTCAATAGCAGTCAATGAACATTGCTACTCAGTTTGGTCAACCTCCATCAAAGAATGATCAATTGAGAGAGAAAAAGGCAATTTCACACGGTGGCCTATTGTGTCACTTTAATGACCCATGACCTTGACATTCACATGGTCAAAGATGTCCCAAAGGTCAATGAACATTCGGTCCAAGTTTGATCAACATCCATCGAAGAATGACTGTTTTGCTTATTTTCATCAAATGTTACTGTTTTATTTCTAATGACACTATATGATGTTGCATCCAAAATCTGCAAACCAGCTGAAAAGAGAACATTATGACACAGTTTCAAGAAAATCTACTGTGTAGTCCACCAATATATCAAATGTGAACCATTTGAGCATAAAAAATAATAAACTAGAGCACCAATGGTGCTGTAGCTCAAACCGCACAAATGTACCAAGACGAATGTGTTAAATGCTCAAGATCATGAGACCCAGAAGGCAGTTCCAAACAATGGCCTATTGTGCCCCTGTAACAACTTTTGACATTGATCTTCATATGCCACAGATGTCAATAGCAGTCAATGAACATTGCTACTCAGTTTGGTCAACCTCCATCAAAGAATGATCATTGAGAAAGAAAAAGGCATTTCACACGGTGGCCTATTGTGTCACTTTAATGACCCATGACCTTGACATTCACATGGTCAAAGATGTCCCAAAGGTCAATGAAACATTCGGTCCAAGTTTGATCAACATCCATCGAAGAATGACTGTTTTGCTTATTTTCATCAAATGTTACTGTTTATTTCTAATGACACTATATGATGTTGCATCCAAAATCTGCAAACCAGCTGAAGAGAGAACATTATGACACAGTTTCAAGAAAATCTACTGTGTAGTCCACCAATAAATCAAATGTGAACCATTTGAGCATAAAAAATAATAAACTAGAGCACCACTGTTGCTGTAGCTCAAACCGCACAAATGTACCAAGACGAATGTGTTAAATGCTCAAGATCATGAGACCCAGAAGGCAGTTCCAAACAATGGCCTATTGTGCCCCTGTAACAAACTTTGACATTGATCTTCATATGCCACAGATGTCAATAGCAGTCAATGAACATTGCTACTCAGTTTGGTCAACCTCCATCAAAGAATGATCAATTGAGAGAGAAAAAGGCAATTTCACACGGTGGCCTATTGTGTCACTTTAATGACCCATGACCTTGACATTCACATGGTCAAAGATGTCCCAAAGGTCAATGAACATTCGATCCAAGTTTGATCAACATCCATCGAAGAATGACTGTTTTGCTTATTTTCATCAAATGTTACTGTTTATTTCTAATGACACTATATGATGTTGCATCCAAAATCTGCAAAACCATGCTGAAGAGGAACATTGAGGAAGTTTCAAGAAAATCTAATGTATTGTGTGGAGATTACATTTGGAAATTATACTCATAATGGCCTATACTACCGCTTTAACGACCTTTGACCATGACCTTCACAAAATCAAGCATGTCCAAGGTCAATTAACATTGGTCCAAGTTTGCGTAAATCTTACAGAAGACTGTTTAGGGCGCCAAAAGGCACTTGTTGACACACTGGATCGGGTAGATAGGCTGTAGGACCCAATTAGTGAAACCTTGGACCCAAAATAAATTCTTGAAAGCCTGTAGGTATGGCAATTCCATCATCGAACAATCAGCACTGTGCCACAAAATATGTAGGAGGGTAAGCATTTACGTGATCGAACATGATGGGCCCTCGGGCCCAACACTGGGTCTCAGGTCCAAAATTTCTGGGAGCCTCGAAGGTAACGGGCGATTAGACCGTCATTATGACCGAACATCAACACTGACAATAGGCATCCAAATTTGTAGAAGCATTTTGCGTGATTTAAAATGGGCCTTAGGGCCCACATTGGGCCATAAGCCAGGATTCACAAACACCCTGATGGACTACTAACCAAGGAGTATTATATGTAACTTAAAGAAAATCAATTGGAACTTGTGGGAAGAGATGCATTTCAAGTACTAATGTGTGATTACATGTGTGAATTAATAGAATGAGCCATCGGGAACCCTTGGATGAAAAAATCCTGAACATCCCGGAAGTACGACTGTGGGGAACATCATTATGACCGAATGTCAGCACAGTGCACCAAACTTTGTAGAGGAGAAGCACTTTGCGTAATTCCACATGATGGGCCCTTGGGCCCACACCAGGCCTCGAGTCCTAAATTCCTGGGCACCCTGAAGGTATGGCTATTAGACCATTATTATGACTGAACATCAGCATGGCGCAACTATTGGGAGGAGATACAAGATTTTGTGGTATTTCATATAAGGGCCCTTAGGCCCAAACTGGGCCTTGAGCCCCAAATTCCTGAACAAATTCTAAGGCACTCTACCCACGGACCATACATGTAAATTGATAACAGCATCTCAGAATGAATGTTTGGGGGCCAAAAAGGCATTATGACACACTGGATGGAGGATGGATGATGGAATGGAGGGATGGATGGATGATGATGGATGGATGGATGATGAGGCTGGATGGATGGATAGATAGATAGTGAGATAGATAGATAGATAGATAGAAGATAGAGAGAGAGATAAGATAGATAGATAGATTAGATAGATAGATAGAAGGGAGATAGATAGATAGATAGATTAGGATAGATAGAGTGACATGCAGATGCCAATAGCTCAACCAGCGTAGCTGGGTTGAAGCTAAAAAACAGGATAAACCAAAACTTTGAATATCCTGGAAGAGGACCACATATTGTTTGATTGGATCTTCACTTATTGTGCGACCTTATGATGTCAGTGTCTTGCTCACGGTAGGCCTCGTTGATTCGGACCATCGATCAGCCAATCCCAATACTCCCAACACAAGTCATATTATCATTTACTGAAGTTGAGAGCGTACTTAACCGATTAGAATCTTTCATGAACTAGTAGTGTTTCTAATTGGTCAGACGGTGATCTGAATATTCAACATGCTGGATGCACTCATGCTATACTGGCGGACTCATGACATATGTGTTACTACAATATTATTCCATTAAAGCCCGGGGGGTTCATTTTCGAAAAAGGGGGGGGGGGGCGTTTATAGAGGTAATTTTCAAGATAAAATTCCTACGTTATGAAATCTGTTTTGAGACGTTGGATGAGTGCCTTTGGTCCAGAAATGATGTGTGCAGGAATTCAGCCACCCAGCAATAGCGCGAGACTCTCTTATAGGTGGACTTTTGCGTAATCTCTCATTGTCTTAATTAAAATACCCCAAAAAATTTACCCCGTAAATGCCGACGATCTTTTCCTTTTGTGGTATAGCAAACTGCATGGTTGTCCAGTACGTTGTTATTCACCATTTTGTGGACAGTGACTCACCGATATATGGTGTCCAAATATTTGTATGCTGGAAAAACTGCGTATGCACTTGAATTTAGTAACAACATCTGGTTCTGTGTTAGCCATAACAAGTAGTTCCCAAAAAGCTTCGTACGAAATCACAACTCTAGAATAATGCTGCGGGAAATTTAACCACTCTGACGGTAATCGTGGCCGAGACTGGAATTGGACTCGCCTGTTCGATTTGTGATCTGTGATTGGCTAATAATCCTAATACGAAATCTAATTCGACGAAAAATTCTCTTGGTACAGGATACAAGGCGATCGCGTGAGGGGGGCACAACCGGGAAATCACACACCCGAAGTCTACGTATGGGTTTCAGACGCCCTATGGAAAAATTGATCAAAACTTTTTTGAAACTATTTTTAAAGATGATAACTAGATATTTATTGGTTGAAATTTCAGCAAGCATACGATTGGAAAGTCAAAAGTTACCTTTTGCAAACTGTCAAAATTATGCCATGTAACATTGGGGCGATTTTATCACTAGTCATAAAAAACGTGAATTTAGCAACTGACTGGTTGTTGGAACCTTACGGGCCTAACTAAATATGCTGAGTATTGCAAAAAAAAAAAAAAAAACCCCCCCCCCCCCCAAAAAAAAAAACAAAAAAAAAAAAAAAAAAAACAAAAAAAAAAAAAAATAAAAAAAAACAAAAATGTTTGAAACGTAGTGTAAGCACTAGTGCAGGAGGTGATAGAAGTGTGCGTGTCGTGTAACAAACACAGCAGTGTTATACTATACATACAATGCTTGCAGGTTGGACAGAATTTACAGTCGGTAATCAGCACTCTTGCGGTCATTGTGCGCATTTCAAACTTTGTGCAAACCGCGTTACACAGTTTATTTTTTATCTCTCGATGTTTGGGACACGGTATCAGTCTGCTCTACATTTTCATTTGGAAAAACGTTTCCAGCTATGTAGGATCCTTGGCAAAGGCCAGGGCTTGGTCCAAAAATGAGTCACTGACGAGAAAAAAGTGGGGGCTCCCCCGTTTAGTAGGGAGGGGCGTTTAATGGAATCATCCGGATATGTTGTGCATTAATGATGGTAACGTTCAAGAGCATGTAGAGGGGCAGACAAGTCACAGATCAGGGGACATTTGAACAAATCACCAGTGGGAGAGACTGGGAAGGATTCATGCGATATTCGCTGGGTGGCCCGTGCAAAGGATATGCTCAAGGCTAATCACATTGACCTGGATCTTCAGTGAGGAGGAGTGTCCAAGGAGTCCCAGAAACATGTGGGTTCCCCTTCAGGTCATGTAGTTGTGACCATTTCTTTTTTCATGTTGGCAGACAGTTTGAAGCACACACACACACTAGAGTCAAGTATTAAAGCCAGTACATTACCAACCATAATTGAGGGTTGGTTATGTTCCGTACAGTATCGAGTCCTTGGTTCAGCACAGGCTTGACTGGGCCCGTCAGCTTCCCATCAGTGGAAACTGCCCCTGAGAATGGAAGTAAAGTAAAACAGTCAACCTACTTGAACACGGCAAAAACTATTCTGGAAGAAGGTAACTTCATAACAACACTTGTTGGAAAACAAGCGGCATCATCCACAGCTTCGATAATGCAGTTGTGAACTACTTTGGAACACCTGTCGCAGGGTCAAAACTAGTTGATCAAGTAGTTCAATGTGTGGACTCACCTTTCTGCCTACATTGGTTACTCTCAGGATGAGGCGGATGATTAGCTCGTCTGTTAGAGCTTCAGACTTAACATATGGATTGTGAGTTCAAATCCCATTGAAAGCCGGAGGATTTTCTGCAGTGCTGTTAGGACAAGGCATTTCTCCTTGAATGTTCCACCGCTACCCTCGTGTAAAAATGGGTGACATGCGAGAACAGAAGTAGCGCAAGCTGCGTTGGCTGCCAGGTGTGTTAGTATGTTGTGAGCGAACGTGCCTCCTGGGGGGGGCAGGACAAGGTATTCAGCAGGTACAATGACCAGGGGAATAAGTCGCAGTCGTGTGAAGGAGGCATGCCTTGTACCAAGACTATAACCTGATCTTGATCTTAATCTAACTCTCTTCATACAAGCTCGACAAAACCGGACTAGGTCGTGACCCTGGGGTGGTACCAACTAATGGACCCGACACCCCCAACCCTAGCAGGGTTATCAGGCACCTGATATTTACATGAATCAAGGTGGTTGCCTTTTCCAAGGGCTATAGTGCCACTGCTGAGTGGACTTTAGAAAGTTAGCCAGAATGTTTGATTACGGTAGAATTGGTGGTAGAGTGTGGGATCCAATATTGGAAAACAATAGGGAAAAACAGGTTGAGAATGATATCTTAACAAAGTTGTTTGTATGTGGTAGCCTTGTTCATCCAGTTAAATAACTAGAAGTGCCCTGGCACGTTTCACGAAGGCACGAGATGGTTTGGAGAATGTGGAACACCACGCAAAGAGGCAGTAGGACACATTTTAGTCTTGGTATGATCAAACAGGGATACAATATGGTATACTCACTCATGAACTCCCCAACTCACTAACTCACTCATGGGGACAAATGCCAGGGAGCCTCACCCCACCGCGTCCAGTTCCTGGTCTCCTCCGAGCAGCCATCATTCCTAGGCCTGTGCCCATCCCACTAGCTTCCTAAGGTAATTTTTTAAAAAATTTTTAAATAAAATAAATGGGAAGAGGTGCGATCCAGAGCTATGAAGCCATCCCACGCCATATGCTCAATGATGCACAGAGATGCACAGAATCAGGGTAACTGACCCACCATATCCACACTTCCTGTGCACCCTGTATGCGACACGGGTACTGCCAGCAGTGAACCAATAACATATGAAGAAATTGAGGAAAGCATAATCAAACCTTTGTCTCAGCCCTACATGTATACAGTGTGCTAGCATGCCATCACTCACATTTATAGAAAGCTGGGACCAATTCAGAGTGAATACACAGAGCTTGACCTTGGCTAGATAGGTGACCACTGAATGCCACTACCCAGCGACAGGACTTTGCATGCCAGCCCAACCATCCACCGCTCACACTCACACTGCCACCAATGCCACTGATAACAGTGGCAAGGAGAAGAGTCGCCCTGGACGGTTTCCACTGACAGCAGGACCAAACACAAGGAAAGGCGGAACCTTGCCCTGTTCCAGACATTAGGCCCAGCAGATCAGGCGCTCAAACTCAGTGCGACAAGTGCATATACTAGGGAATCCACAAGCTATACATCTCCTGCCAGATTCAGCACACACACCGGATTCCATAAATGGACCTTGCAGGCGAATGCATGAAAACTATTTGAAGGAAAAAGTGGCCCTGTGCGGCTACACTGAACCAACAAGCAATTGTATCTGTGTGGAATAACATTGTATCAGACAAATCCAGTTTGTGTTTATTATTTTAACTCTGAAATTACATGCATGCATGCTGCAAGAGGACAATTCAGAGTAGAGCAACATGAATGTGAGAAGGTCCCGTATGTGTGCATGTGCTTTTATCCAGGCACGAGTGCAATCAGCATGCAGCATGAGTATGGGAGACGATTCTATAACCACGCCGCCATAAAAAAAAAAAAAGCCAAAAGCCATAAGGTAGTGATCCTGATTCTTATGACAACCTATAGCCAGAAACAAGGACAAATTGAGAGAATGTCAGCTTCATATGATATAAAAATTTAAGCAATATAACGTCTGACCAAACCCATTTTTACCAACCCAGCCAATAGGGTTCCTATACATACTAAATTTCAAAGGTTTCCGAACTTGGACCTCAGATGACCTCTGACTGACCCCGAAAACAGAGGGTTCATGAAATCATCATGGGGAACACACATACCAGTATGAGCTCACCAATCCAAGTGGAGTTGATGTTATCGTGTTTACACGCAAATATTGGCCAGATATGACTTTTCAATAATTTTTCAATTCCTGACCACATTCAACCCGACCTAAACCAAAAACAGTAGAGTTCATGACTCCTCATAAGAAAGCTACACCACCAAATGTTCAACCTGATCAGACCCAACAATTATGGGACTATTGTGTCTACAAGGTTCTCAGGACGTTACCTTGGTGGACCTCTGATCTGACCCCAAAACAATAGGGTTCATGGACTCATCATGGGGAACACACATACCTGATGAGCTTCATCCATCCAGGTGGGCGTTGAGTTACGAGTTTACAAGCATAAAATATTGACTTTCACAAAATTTTTCCGATTTTGACCAAATTCACCCCCTGAACAATAGGGTTCGGTACTCATCCATGGGGAAACGCACCATGACCAAGTATGAGCCTGATCTTACTCAGACCTGATAAGTATCATGTTTACAAGATGGCGTCCACACACACACGACATGACTGCATAACTGACTCGGACATCGCCAAGGAATTGAAAAACTCACATGAAAGCCACACTGCACGGCGTATTGGGGGGTATGGTGAGGTGGGCGACATGACTAATGCTTGCAAGGCCTGTAGAAGAGAAACATCATGTTTGTAATGTCACATGAAACAAGAGGCACAATGGTGCTGTTAGCTCAACGCACAAATGAACAAGAAAAATTCAAAAGTATGTGTCATATGTGTGAGATCATGAAGTCAAGAAGGCAGTTTCAAACAATTTGCCTATTTTCGACCCTTTGAAAACCTTTGACCTGATCTCATGGGCCACAGCGGTCTTAGAGTCAATAAACATTGTACTTATTCGGTTTCAAATCATCAAAGAATACCAATTGAGAGAGAACAAAGGCCATGGTGAATCTGTTTCAAAGTGTCTCGACTGCTTGTGCAATCAGTGGTTTCTACTATTAGAATGAAGCAATTGCCTAGCTAACTATACATATCGAGTTGAAGATGTAGTTTTTAACAACTTGAGAGAGAATTCCCACCCATGTCGTGTGATACCCGGTCTAGAGTGCCTTAATCGAAACTACACAGCATGCGTTGAACTGCTCACAGCTAGAGTTCTATGCGCTACAATCTAGTCATGTTCACTGAACACTTCTGCCATTTCTGCATCTACCTAGCCAATAAGTCAAAAACATCATTCATTACTAGCTCCCCCGTAGCTGGTCCCATGGCCCGTAACTGCTTAAGAGCGTTGAATAACTACACAATCTATTGGAATAAGGCAAATTACTCATTATGACGGTGATTAGTGCCTTAAATTATGATTGATCTACTACCACCCAAATTTTGTTCCATTAATGTGATCAAGCAGCTATAGCTGAAATCATACGAAAACATGCCCAATATTTCATTGTGGCTGCCTTTCTGGTTCTGCTCCAATTGCGCATGTGCAGTGGACCTGTAAGTATCTGTCGGGATGGTTTCACAATAACTCTTGGCAGTCGGCTGTAACAGTCAATGGGGAATGAAATCTTTTGCTTCTCCAAGTTCTGAGAAAGTGGTCGGATCCTGGAGATTCACTGATTGTCTGTTGGATGGACGTAACATGGAGGGAACCTGGAAACAGGTTACACCCCTGCATTGGTATCTTGAACCACTTCTTGAAAGAGTAGGTGAGTTATTCAAGATCAAAATAACCAGGACTACTAGACAGGCCTTGAAAGGCTTCCTGAATGTCATTGGAAAGTTGAATCAGCAAGTAAGATCCGAAGAAGCCTATGGGCAGAGATAGGAATTATGAGTGAAATGGGTTACACACTGATGCTACTTAACAGTAGTTTGTTATTGTGTATGGGACCGAGAACATACTGATAATATGAGACAAAAATCAGCAGTTACATGAGGAAAGTACCTGCAGTTTAGCTTCAAATTTAGCAATGAGTTTCGGTGTTGAGTATGTTCAAGCTATTAGCCTATCATAACCATTGACGTTGGCGTGGTGGACAATAGCCTAGGTTGGAGAATACAGTGGGGAGATGCACATGGCAATGGGGTGCAGTAGAGGTGACCGGAGGCCCGGCAGGCCGAAGGCCATGACAAATCGGCTTTTTGGGCAAAGGACTCTGAGCCCCAAAAGTTAACTTCTTTTCAAGGCCATCTCTGAGTGGAGAAAAACACAAGTTAGGTTTCAATTATAGTTTTATATATACGACATTTTTACAAACATGAGTCTGTGCACAGATTGTATTAATGAAGGCTACTAAATTCCACATGTTGTGCCCAGGGCCACACTGGGCCTTGGGACCTAATTCCCTGGGCCACCCTAAAGATATGGCTATTAGGGGACCACCATCATGACTGAACATCAGCAGTGTTGCAACAAAATGTAGGATTACAAGATTGTGCGGGTATTTCTCTAATGGGCCCTAGGGCCCAAGTGGGGATGAGCCCAACCATCCCAAAAACCCCCGATGGCCCTCCTACCAAGGACATACATGTAACAGAAGAACATCAAAGGAATCGTGTGGGAGGAGAGAGGAGATGCATTTTCAGTAATTATTGTGTGAAATTTCATAAAATGGCCCTTTGGGCCCGCGTGGGGGCTTTGGACCCAAAAAACCACCCCGAAGGTACGGCTGTGAGCCATCATAATGACCGAGAAGCAGTTTGCGTAATTCACATGATGGGCCCCAGGGCCCACAATGGCCATGGGTCCTAAATTCCCTGGGCACCCTGAAGTTACGGCATCAGGCCAGCATTATGACCGACCGCAGCACTGTGCAGGCAGAATTGGTCAGAGATACAAGAGTTGGCAGTATTTCATATAATGGGCAATAAGGCCCAAATTCGTCAGAAAAACCCCAATGGCCTTTACCAAGGACCATAAAAAGTAACTTGAAGAAAATGATTGAACGTTGGGGAGAGAGCATTTCAAGTACCATTGTGGGACCTTGGATCGACAATTCCTGAACACCCTCAAAGGTACAGCTATTAGACCGTCGATATGAGGAACATCCGCCTGTGCACCGGAATTTGTAGAGGTAGCGTTTTGCAGTTTCCAACATAATGGCCCATTATGCCAGTTTAATGATCCATTGACCTGCCTTCAGGTGTGTCAACGGATGTACAATGTACAATGTTCTTAATATTTTAAATGTTTCTCCTAGGAAATTTCAGCTTGCAGGGACTAACCGTTGATGCCTAAGTAAAACAGGTTTGCTCAGTTCGTCACTGAGAAGTTGCAGGCAGCAGGCGTGAGCTTGATCAGAAGTCTCACAATCATACTAATCAGCACCCAGATGGTGGATGTCTATGATGGTGCTACTTCGGTTGACATGGCACCGACTGCGCCTGGGTGGGACGAATGTGTTAACTCTCACTCCTCAAATTTGAAGTGCTTTGCACAGGAAGAGGTAAGGAGGGTTCTGCTTACCCTTCCTAGCAAAACAAGACCCTTGATCATTCCTACCTGGAACTCAAACGCTGTATGCCCTCTACTTCCAATATAACTCCATCATTACAATTGTTATAGGCATGGGCGTTTCCATCAGTACTCCGTCAAGCAGTCTCACACCTCCCGAAGAAAAATCGAGTCTGACCCTTCTGTTTGGAATGATTAAAGCATGGTTTTTCTACTCTTCCCACTCTGGGTAAGATATTAGAGTAACCAGCCGTGTCCACCTTCAAGGATTCATCAAATGGTCAAGGGCTTTTGGAATATCAGTCCGCATATAAGAGATATAACAGCTCTGAAACGGCTCTTCTCAAGTCAAAAGGACACCTTGTGAGCTAGATCGTGGGAGGGCAGTTGTTCTCGTCCTCCTTGATCCGCATCAGCATTTGCTACTATTGATCATAGAAAGTTTTGTTTTATCGTCGAATGGTACTGATTTCGTATTAGAGACTCGCTATTTCTTGGGTGGAGAGTTATCTAAGCAATCGTCGAATAGTGTACATGTTCTGGTGAATACTTGAACATTTTGATTTGCATAATGGGTGCCCCAGGGTCGATTGCGGCCCACATTTCTCACTGCCTATATTAAGCCTGTAAAAAAACATCATACGGCGTTTTCGTGTTTGTTGACTATCATATGTATGCTATGATATAAGCTTATACAAGTTTGGATACTAAATTGTGAGGCTGACCCTGCGCAGCTAAATTGCGGCTTACAGATTGTATTCGTGAAGTGCGATCATGGTTGAGAGACAATAGTTGAAGATGAATGACACGAAAACAGAGCTCTTGTTGATTCATGACCTAGGCAAACGAACCAACATACCTCTATGGGACTTGACATTGGAGGGTCTGCAATCATCTCTGCAAAACGCAAGAAATTAGGTGTGGTTTTTGATAATACCCTCACAAGAAAACCAGGCGATACGGGTGCAGAAATATCATTTATCACTTACGTAATTTATACATGGGGCAGCGCTTATTGACCGTTCTACTTGTGTATGCAGGGTAGATCCTGATACTCTCCAGACTTGAGTTACTGCAAACTCACTACTGGCAGGCATTTCCTCGTCCGCATGATTTACGCTGTTTGCAAACTCTGCAGAATCGCGCTGCGCGTCTCATATATCAGGTGATAGAAACTACCTCAGCAGCCCCACTTCTCCGCGGTTGCACTGGCTGCCCAATTGAACAAACGCATCACTTTTAAGATTTAGTAAGGTTTTTAAGGTGTATATGATAATCTCTTCGCCCAGTTACTGGGAGCAATCACCACTGACAAAAACGGGGCCGACCGGGTCTCCAGATCCAATAGCGACCGATACTCGTTCTTGCCATCCCAGTCACTAGACTTGTTATCGGTGACAAATCATTCTCGGTGATTGGTTACGAATTGTGAATGCTCTGCTCTCGGATTCGTGAAGCACAATGTGCAATGTTTCAAGAAACTTCTGAAAAATCATCTTTTTCCGTCTGAGTAAATCATTAACATGTTTTCATCGTGTCTCTTTTATGTTTTTATACACAGTCTTTATGTTTTTTGTAAAATATCCGTTATTTTTGTACAGCGCTTTGATCTTTTGGAAAGGCGCTGTATAAGTACTGTAATCAATAACTAAATAAATAAATCAATCATCAAAACGATACCCCCATCAGTTCAATAAACATTGTGACGAAAGTCTGTCGAGATTATCGAAGCACCAACATTTTGGTAGCCCCAAAACCAAAGTTACGGCTGGATAGATGATAGAAGGATAGATAGAAGAATGGCAATCACAATAGCTGGGCTGAGAACCAGTTGAATGTGATGTACACTCTAGACTCCCCTCCACCCTAAAGCCATATGTTGCTATGCTCTTCAGGTCGTTGAAATCCGGAAGCTTGTGTATGAATCGCTCACAAAACGACGTCCATGTAATCTTTCTGAAAGTGGAATAGAAGATGGTAGGTAGATTAGTGTGGTGTGTTGCATTAGCTCTGTTAGATGATGAGGAGGACTATATAGATTATGGACGACATGTAAAAACTAGTGGGAAAACATCCAGGGTTACCTCTTATTTAATAACCAATGATTGCAATATAAAGCTCGTTCAGCCCTTAGTATTATTTGAGAAAATAAGCATCAATGAGATGGTAAAAATGAAACATCGTTTTAGAACCTCCTTACGAGAAGAACTTCAGTCAGAATAACAGTGCTCAAATATTTCTATTTGGGAGAAAAATAGAATCAATTAATAAAAAAAGTAGAATTGAAAAGAAGCCGGCCGGCGTAACAATATATTCGTCGCCACAGAGTCTATTCCACAGAATTACAAATTTCGACCTAATACTTTCATTCACACAAAAAAATGCAATTGTAGTTTTTATATCAGTCAATAGAACAGATTACTACAGTATGGGTCGCTTGTGACTGGAGCGGGAGGAAATGAAATGAAGGCTGAATGGAACTTGGATCAATGACACTTGCAGTACTAATAATAGGGACCATACAGCGGACAGGGAAAAGCCTCATCCATCCAGTATGGTTTCTGTGTTTACAAAACAAAAATACCCAAAACATAAAATTCCATCATTAAAATGGCATTTTTACCAATTCATTGCCACGAACACCTACAAGAAAGCAGCTGCTTGTGCAGGTCTACCATAGAATGCCTAACACCAGTTTCAACTTGCTCGCCAAGAACTCGTGTTCTCAGGTTTTAGGCTTTGACTTTTGACTGACCTGATCCAAAAACCAACTTGGGGTTATTACTTAATTACAGTATCAGAGGTACCCATGACTAAGTATGCATCTGAATTATCAAAGTGGGGTCAAGTTCACAAGCCAATTTGACCAGAAATTTTCCTGATCCACACCAAAAATTAGAGGTTCCCCATACTTTCATGTGACTGGTCCCCAAACAACAAGGTTTGCATATAAATGGGGAACCATTATGAGCTTGTTCCATTCTGGTGGGGTCCTCATGTCACAAGGGAAAATTTGTCCAGATATATATTTTCCACAATTTCTTCATTTTCAAAAAGAAGTCCCATCTACTGTCACGCAAACAAGAGCATTCTTATACCTCCCACAAGAAAGCTTTCATTATACACAAGATTCAACTTGATCAGACAAAGTATTCTGACATAATGCTCAAATGGCTTTTAGTGGTCAACTCTCTGCCTTCCTATAGGTTAATAGTGAATGATGGGGTGAATGTAATTCCTATGAGAACCCCCTACCAAGTTTCGAGTTTATTGTGTTCACAAGCCGTCATCAATGCACACCAAATACCAAATTGCCCACATAACTTCCTCAGACTTCATCACGGAATTTAAAAATAATTGAAACATCATTCACATAAGGCGACAAAGTACGGGATACCATCCATGACTAGCTGGCTGAAACGAGAAAGTCACCAATCGAGGTGTTTAATCATAGGGCCATTAACCGTGTCCTCGTCCAAGACACTTTGACGTTGTTCAGCACCGTGCCTTCCATTTAGCTCAAAAGCTTCTTTTTCCCCTGTGCTACACTAATGACGTGAACCTCCATATCTGTGGTTGATCAAAAGTTCTTGTAGACTCTTCTGATATACGAGTGTGAGGGCCCAATCAACAACATCAATGACTACACAGGTCCATGCACAATAGATCTAAATATATATATGAAACTCGCACATGCAGCTACCTGGATATGTGAGTACTGATTGCTGTGGCCAATTATGCTGAGCCAATGAGAGAGCACATAGCAACGTTATACAGTAAATAGTGACAAAACTCATTTCAACTCAAACAATCCATATAGGGTAAAACAACACTGAAAATTCATAGAAGCATCTGAACACATGATGTTATAGGTCTGCATATTAATAACCTTCATTGACTCCTGAAGAGTATGAGAAGTCATTACCAGTTCTGCTGAGCATTTCACCGCTGACATGTATGGAAGGGAACAAGAGGGTCCACTATTAGCTTTTTGTATAGGACGCATATGTTGAGGACAAGATAATTGGTAACAAGAGCCTATTTTTTACCCTAGCAGAACGTGTCTGGAATCTGCAGAAGCTTGAGCCCCCAGATTTGACAGTGACCTGGATTGTCGTACTGCCCAGATCTAAACTGAACAATGGATGAGAGGGATTCACAAACAAATTAATAGAACCATGGAATCGAGTGCCCTTATGTCTTCAATTTTTTCACCCCCACCCCCTTCATTGTCAACAAGGCGTACGGCTAGGGGAGAGTTGTAACTCAACAACGCTAGGGGAAAACAGTATGAGGAGCAGGTACAGGTAAACTTCTTGGTCGGTCTCGGACTATACGGGGGCTGAAAAAGAACCACGTTTTTATAGACAGGGTATAACCGATGTTCCCGGGTTCTATGTTTCCGAAGTTAAGAAACGGGGATCATTGAGCCGAATCAATTAGGAAATTCAATTAAAGGAAAAAAAAAAAAAAAGGGGGAACAGCAAGCCCCAGGAACATCAAACCTCGGAAAATTGAACCTCGGGAACAGGAACTTGGGGAACATGGAACCCCAGGAACATGCTCTGGGAACAATAACTAGCCTCTTTACTACGGGACTGACAGCACCGGCGGTCAATAACAGTCTCCCGATTCAGGCCTTCGCTATGTCGAAAAATGTCCATACCCGGGCCAAGTCTACTCCCTGTGTCCTATTTACTCTCCGGACATGATACCAGTTTCTGTTGGCAGACAACGCCAAGCCGTGATTGTTTGCTTTTGTGTGATAAACTGTGCAATAAATAGTACCTGTTCCAAATCACTCTTGAGGGAAGTGGCGCAGTAGCTGCGTCTCTGGATTCAATTCCCCAGCTGCTATCCGATTGACGACCGTATATCTAGTCCCGGGAATGGACGCCGGCCATGGCGTAAATCGCTGTGATCACAGTTTATTACTGTATGTACATAAAATCACCATCACTTGATACAATTGGGGCCTGTTGAGCAACGCTCGAGAAAATGAAAGGCATAACATATGAGGCATAAAAATATTGCTTGATTTGGATTTCAATTAGAACCAAGAAAGCAAAAGGCTTAGTGATTCCTTGACTCTTTGCTGACAACCTACAGCTATACACAAGGACAAATGTGAAATTGCACCAGCTCATTATGGGAAATAACATTGAAAATTTCCCATTTATCCCAACCAAACAAATTGGTTCCATACTATTGATTAGGTAAGCAAGATACACACTTAATTCCAAGATTTTCATACTTCGAAACTATGGTGACCTCAGATGGACTCATGACCTGACCCCAAAACAAACAGGATTTATGTATACTGTGGGACACACCATACAAGTATGGGCCTCATCAATCCAAGGAAATGTAAAGTGAGTCACATATTATGCCAAATGGTTCCAAAAATTTGACTATCCCGCATTTTCATTTGACTAAAATTCACCCCGGACCTAAATCAATAACAATAGGGTTCCGTACTCCCCAAAAGAAAGCTACATACATCAATAAGTCCACCTGTTCAGAACGACCAATATTTGGACCGATCATGTTTACCCAAGGTTTAACTTTGACCTCTAGTGACCTCGAACCTGACCCCAAAACATAAGATTCATGATCTCATCATAGGGAACACACATACCAAGTGTGAATGATCCATCCAAGTAGGGGTCGAAGTAATCGTGTTATTTCCCCAATTTTTCACGAATTCTGGACCCCGATTGACACTAAAACAATACGGGTTCCTGTACTCGGCCGTCAGATGAACTTTGACCTGGACCCAAAACAATAGAGATCATGTATAATTATGGGAATCCATAGACAAGTATGAACTTGATCCATCCAAGCGGGTGAGTAATTGTGTTATAAGGCTGGCGTCACACACCACACCACACAAAACACACGCACACACAAACAAACCACACACACACGCACACGCACCGAACACACACACACACAAAAACACTGTCAGACTGCATAGATTCCCTCTGACTGCGTCAAGGAAGAAAAAACAACATTTAATTAAAACAAAAACATAAAATTGCTAAAATTCTGATTGAAATCCGATTTTCTTACTCAAATTGAGGCCGTTTCTGTGAATCTCCAAACAGCCTTCCATGATGAACAGTGCAGGCTTGGCCTCCATGACAAGCATATATTTGAGCCAAAAAAAATCGCTTGATTTGAGTGGGAAAAATTGGATTTTCAATCAGATATGCAATTGGTAGGTACTGTAAGTACAAATGACAAGAACAAAATATCAGCATTTGTTGGCGATACACCCACAATGAGTGAAATATATATCGTAATTTTTCTGGCTGGCTCATGACTTGCTAACACAAAGTGCCCTATGAAACAAGTTTTGTACGTTGCCTTATAGCTGGTCTATAACGGACGTTAAGGGCTAAATTCAACCTAGCGCCTTATCGGGACCCAGCTAGGCGTTATTGATAGTAGTAGCAGTATAGCGGAAGAGAACAGCTATAATAAGGACATAAATAGTCCGGGGCACTTGTGTTAGCCGTCAATGGGGCAAGCAGAAAAAATTATGATATTTCACTAATTTGTGAGTGTATCGCTACCAAATTTGAAAAGTTCGTTTTGGTGTTCTACTTCACTAAAACTTGCAGAAATTCTGACTGAAATCGGATTTCTAACTTAAATGAGGCTGTTTTTTTTCATCTCCGAATACAGGCCCTACCATGATAAATTGTGAAGGCTAGGCTTCCATGGGACCGGCATATTGAGCCAAAACCAAAAATAATTGCCCGATTTGAGTTGGAAAAAAATCTGATTTCAATCAAACTATTGCACGTTTGCCGACAATAATCGTTTCAAGGTCTACTAACGAAATGCAAGGCAAATGATCGAGATACGGGCAAATGCCTACGAAACAATGCGATGATACCACCTACTGACGGTCCTAGGGTAAACAAGAGTGAACCCAGTACAAAGTAATGGGGAAAGTTTCTTGACATCACGTATCGACTTGTCAAGATAGGTTCATAACCATTTCCTTCAATTCAGCACAAAGGTGGCATATTCGATCAATATTTCTACTGTGCAAAAAACTTGACAACAGTCCTCTAAAAAAAAACGAGACCCTTAATTCTACTGCGAAAACTTAGAAAAGTCCCTTAAGCATGTAAGAAAACGTTAGGGCACTGGGCATACACACACATTTTACGTAACCAATCCGTGCAACCCCAATCGTGAGGTCGATCATCCGTCAGTGGCGTTTTCAGGTCACATGGGGCGGGCGGGTAAACTCGCTCAAGGATTTCACAACGGAGCTGTTCCAGACACCAGAGCGGGCGGCGCGGGCGTGCCTCGTGGTATTCAGTAATTGATTTCCGAGGATTCCCCATTGAAATCTTAATGGCTTGTAGCCCGAGAGTGCAGAGAAGAGAACAATGTTATGGTCAATATGTTCCAAGCAAACACTCCTAACTGTTCAACACTAGTAATGAGACAAAGTCTCTCAATTTTCAACGGGCCGGCCACCATTTGAACACATATTTGCATTTGTTTAAACCATTGATGTCAAGTATTTGCTAAATTAAATCTCCAAAACCTGGCAATTCTGAAGTTTTAATGTCTTTTAGGCGTTATAGTTGATTACGCTAATTAATAATGATAATGAACAATAATAAACAATCAGAAAGCCAAACAAGGCTGTGTGATTCCTTGGACACAACGGTTCTGGTGTTGTTCAAGTTCTTAATTTGACTAACACCAGGTCTCATGCTTAAACTGAGATCAATAGCAATAATGATCAGGCATGGTCATGACCAGCCCGGCAGTTGAAACAAAGCTCTGATTACAAGGTAAGAAACAATGTAGGTTGCCAAAAATACCGAATTTACAAGCCAGTTATGATGGGTATTCGCTCGAACTGTTGACAACTATAATAGCGTTCATGTACTCATCATGGGAAGCCACACCCATCAAGTTGGAACTTGATTCCACCAGGAATGTTGGACTTTGCCTGATCCCAAGGTTCGGTTAAAAAAGGGCCTCTAAATACCGGAATTTGACACGTGCACTTTTGGCCCAAATTGATACCCTACTCATACACAAATAAATAATAGCATTCATTGTAATCCTCATGGGAAGGCACACCCACCAAGTTTGAACTTGATCCCACCAGGCATAGTGGACTTTGCCTGATTACAAGTGTTTAAATGCCCCACATACAGATTTTACAAGTTTCAACTTTTGACCAAAATTGAACTCTAGCTCATACAACAATAAATAGCGTTCATTTACCTTCATGGGAAGGAAGCTACACACAAAGTTTGAAATTTGATCCCACCAGGCATGTTAGACTTGCCTGATTACAAGGGTATTTGAAAAGTGCCCAAAATACCAGATTTTTACAAGTTCAACTTTTTGCCCAAAATTGACCCATATCATACAACAATAAATAGCATTCATGTACTCATCATTGGAAGACAACCACCAAGTTTGAACTTGTCCCACCAGGCATTATGGACTTTGCCTGATTACAAGGTAAACAGGGCCCCAAAATACCAAGAATTTACAAGTTTCCACTTTTGCCCAAAATTGACCCCCTTACTCATACAAAAGATAGCGTTCATGTACTCTAATGGGAAGCCACACCCACCCAAGTTTGAAACTTGATCCCACCAGGCATGTTGGACTTGCATGATTACAAGGGTAAAAGTGCACAAAATACCAGAATTTACAAGTTCCACTTTTTGCCCAAAATTTACCGCCTACCCACTTACACAACAATAAATAGCGTTCATTACTCACATGGGAAGCAACACACACAAAGTGTGAACTTGATCCCACCAGGCATGTTGACTTTGCTGATTACAAGGTTAAAAGTGCCCAAATACCAGAATTTTACAATTTTCCAACTTTTTGCCAAAATTGACTCCCCCTACTCATAAACAATAAATAGCGTTCATGTACTCATCATGGGAGCCACCCCACCAAGTTTGAACTTGATCCCAGCGCATTGTTGGACTTTGCCTGATTACAACGGTGGTAAAATTGCCCAAAATACCAGAATTTTAATAGTTTCCACGTTTTGCCAAATTGACCCCTACTCAACAACAATAAATCGCATTCATTTACTCATAATGGAAGCACACACCCCCCACCAAGTTTGAACTTGATCACCAGCACCAGGCATGTTGGACTTGCATTGATTACAGAAAGATGCCCAAAATACCAGGAAGTTTACAAGTTTAATTTTTTGACCAAAGTGACCCCATACGGCAGACAACAATAAATAGCTCAGGTCCTCATCATGGGAAGAACACACAAGTTGAACTTGATCCATCAGGCATGGCTGGAATTAACCTGATACCAAGGTCGCATTAAACACATACGCACAACATACACACCCACACACATACGCCACGCGTGACTGCATAGAGTCCTGGGGGCTCGGACAAGGAATAAAAAATAACAATAATAATAGTAGGCTACACGGTTCTTATATTAGCGCCTATACACACATAAGTGAGAAGAGGTTGTGTGATTTCGAGAAAAACGCTACCGCCCGTGTGCAGGCATGGCTTTTTAGATGTTACTGTTTTAATTCTAACGACAATATGATTTTCATCCAAAATGTTCAAATCACGCTGAAACGAAGCACCTCCAAAGGAACTTATACACAGTTTTCAAGAACTCTGATGTCCTTTGTAGGAGAAGATCATTTTTAAATTTGATGGATAATGGCCTATACTGCCTCTTGACCTTCACAAAAGTCCCACATGTCTCATGGGTCCATACAATGTGTCGGTTGACAGTTTGGTGTCGACATCCCTCACAGTTTGGGGGCCAAAAAGCAATGGTCACACATTGGTGGAGTAGATTAGCTGTTAGGCTAAGGGGTCCTAGACCAAAAATTCTTGAGGACCCATGGTATAACTATTCCTCACTTATGTAAAGCATCAGCACTGTATAAAGAAATATTTTTGCTTTGATGCCGTGATGGTCCCTCGGGCCAAAAGTCCCCAAACTGGGCGTCAAGTCAAATTCCAGCGAACCCTTGGAGGTACTGCTACTAGACCTCATTGATGACCGAACATCAACCCTGACTTGTGCTCCAAAATTGTGTAAAGGTTTTGCCTGATCTATCATGTAGGCCCTAGAGCCCACATTGGGCCTTCAGCCAGAATTTCCCAAACACCCCCCCCTTGACCACTACCGCTTACATGTACTTGTACCTGTGGAAGGAGATGCAATTAAAGTACCATTGTGTGAAATTTCATAGAATGGGCCCATGAACAAGAAATCCTAAACACCCCAAAGGTTTAGACATCGATTGACTGAACATCAGCACTGTATTGAATTTGTAGAAGTACTAGCTGTTTTGCAGTTTTTCCACTTATGGCCCATCGTATCCCTTTAATGCCTTGACTTTTACCTTTAGAGTAAGGTGGTCAACATGAACCGCATTAGTCAATCAACTTTTGACCAAGTCTGGTCAAGATTCATCAAATCACAACATTTTGGCATATCCAGCATAGCTGGTTTTAGCTACCAAGAACGACCAGAATATCCTCTTGTCTGTCGTCTTCTTATGATAAACCATAAGCCAAAGGCTCAGAAATTGTTTTGATTTTCGTACAACCTATAGCCACACATGACAATGGAGAGTGCACCAGCTCATTATGGAACCAGAATGTCTGACAATTTCCCATTCCCAACCAACCTGTAGGGCTCCTATACTCCTGGATAAGGAAGCTACACACCAAAATCCCAAGTTTTCAGACTCTGCACCTCTAGTGACCTCAAAATGAACTCTGTCCTGACCCCAAAACAATAGGGTTCATGTACTCATCATGGGGAACTCACATAACCAAGCTGAGCTTAATCCATCCAGATGGGGTTAAGTTATCTTGTTAACAAACAAATTGGCATAATATATACTTTTTCACAAATTTCATTTTTTGGACCAAAATTCCCTCCGACCTGGACCAAAACAATAGGGTTTGCTGTACTCCCCTCCCCAAAAGAAATCTACCCCAAATTTCACAGATCAGACCAACCATTGGACTTATCGTGGTTTACAAGGTTGTCAGACTTGACCTCTGTTGACCTACAGATGATCTCTGAATGACCCAAAAAACAGTAGGGTTCATGTATTATCATGGGGACACACTACCAGTATAAGCTTTATTCCATCAGGTAAGGTGAGTTATCGTGTTTACGAGCCAAACTTAGGTCAAATTAGGACTATAAAAGCTTCATCCATCCAGGTAGGGTTAGTTATCATGATTACAAGCCAAAATTGGCCAATATAATGGACTTTTTTAATTTTTCACATTTTTCTATTTTGACCAAAATTACCCCGACCTGAACCAAAGACAATAGTGTTTCCCATTCCCCATAAAGAAAGCTATAACAACCCACATTTCAACCTTGATAAGACAACCATTCTGACTTAGCAGTTGACAAGGTTTTTTCATACTTTGACCTCTTTTGACCTCTGACCTGACCCAAAAACAATCGGTCATGTGCTCATCATGGGGAACACACATACCAAGTATGGCCTTTATCTATCCCAGGGGGTGGGTAGAGTTATCGGTTTCCCAGCCTAAAAATTGGCCAATTTCTTGACTTTTCACAATTTTTCTTTTTCGACCGAAAATTCACCCGAAAAAAAAAAAAAAAAAAAAAAAAACCCCGAACCAAAAAATAGGGTTCCTGGTACTCCCCATAGAAAGCTATAACACCAACTTTCAACTTGATCAGACCACCATTCTGGACAGAGCATGTTCACAAGTTTCAACTTTGTGACCTCTGTTGACCTTAAATGACCTCTACCTGAGACCCCCAAAACAATAGGTTGATGCCCTCACATGGGGAAACAAATACCAATTATGGGCTTTCTAATCCATCCGGTGGGTTCGAGTTATCGTGGTTTACAAGCCAAAATTGCCCAAAAATTGACTTTTAACAATTTTTCAATTTTTTTGACCAAAAATTCACCCACCCCACCTGACCCAAAAAACAATAGGGTCCCTGTCTTCTCTCCCCATAAAAAGCTATACACCACATTTCAACTTGATAAGACCCAACAACCATTCTGTACTGAGCGTGTTTACAAGGTGTTCATACTTTGACCTCTGTTGACCTTTGATGACCTCTGCCCTGACCCCAAAACAATAGGGTTCATTTACTCATCATGGGGAACACACTATACCAAGTCTTAGCTTTAAATCTATCCAGGTGGGTAGATTAATCGTGTTACAAAGCCAAATTGGTTCAATATCAACTTTCACCAATTTTTCCTATTTTTTGACCAAAATTTACACCCGACCCCGGACCCGAACCAAAACCATTAGTGTTCCTGTACTCCCCATAAAAAGCAATACACCAAATTTCAACTTGATCAGACCACCATTCTGGACTTAGCGTGTTTACAAGGTTTTTCTACTTTGGACCTCTGTTGTCCTCAATGACATCTACCTGACCCCAAAATCATTGGTTTCCATGTACTCATCATGGGCACACACAACGCCAAGTATGAGCTTCATCCATCCAGGTGGGGTCGATTTCTCGTGTTTACAAGCCAGCTTCATACACACATACCTACATACATACACACCTGTCATGACTGCATAATCCTCTGACTTCGTCAATTAATCAAAAAATGGTGTGGCAAAAAAATAGGTGGCAGCCTTCAACACAGCATCATCTTTCCGATTCGTGATTCAAAGCCTAGCAAAAGTACATGCGTTTTGCTCATAAACAAACTTTTTCCCAACAATTAACGCTTTGGAATGTCGTCCATCCTCGAAGCGACGCTGGAACTGGAAGCACGAAATAGTAGGTTGTTTGTCATGATTTTAGGTAAAATCGACACCATTGTAATTTGATTTTATGTGACAACTACCATCCTTCCCCCATTGGGTTTTTTTTTTACTCAAAGTTGATAATGGAAAGATTACCCATTTTTTGACCGCATGTTTCGACGAACTGCATGTTCGCTCCAAACGATCCGATGCTGGCAAGTTTTTGTTCGAATGATACACTCATAGCGTGCCCTATGCCTATCCATTATTAAAATAATAGGCGGTGGATCGACTCAGGCAACATGCGAAACTCATTTCATAGGACACTTTGTGTTTACAGTCGATGGAGCAAGCCAGAGAGAAACATGATATTTCCACTCATTTATTGATGTGTTGCCGCCACAGGGTTCTTGTAATCTGTTATTCTACTTCACATCAAAATTGCAGAAGTTTTCATTGTAAATCCGATTTTTCGAACTCAAATCAAGCATTATTTTGCTTCTTGGCCCAATATGCGTTCCATGGAGGCATAGCCTTTACTGTTTATCAGGTCAAGAGAGAAAAGAAAAAAAACCTGGTAGCTGCGTTACGTGATCAGAAAACACTTTAAATTTGAGTTGAAAAATCGATTTTCAATAGAATTCCTGGCATTTTTTATGTTAAGTAGAATGCAGAACAAAATATCAGGATTGATGGCGATACACTCACAAATGGTGAAATTTTTCTGCTTGCTCCAATTGACTGCTAACACAAAGTGCCCATGGATATTAGCCTTTGGCAAATAGCCTCTCGCAATGCATTGTGGTTTGGTTTTTTTTTTAGCTACAGGGGGCCCAAAGTAGCAAGATTTGGAAGGACAAATGGGAAGGTGGATAAAATTGATTTTACCTGGCGAAAAATATGACACATTTAATCAATTTGGCACGATCAGATGAAAATTAGAGAATATGCACAGACAATATGAAAGATATTAATTAGAATTCACAAGTTTTTCCATTACATGCTAACACAAAACTGCCCCTGAGGCTGAAGTATCCCAGCATGCATCAAAATTATCCCACAATCCACTGCAACATGCTATTTGCGAAAAAATCATTATGATAGGTTTCGCAGGTGCCCGTTCATGGATTCGCCGTTACATCGCATGAACGCCCCTTACGGAATCAATGCTATTCGTCATTCAAGACACTATTATTCTCAGAATGACTCATGAAATTGGTGTGAATTATAGGCTATGTTCAAGAGCTCACGCAGGATAGAGGTTATGGGAAACAGGCCTGTAGTTTGAAGAGGACCGAGCAGTTTTCTTTTTCAATATTGGTGACACATTTGCGTTGAGCCAGTCTTCTGGTAATTCTCTAGTCTTGTGTTCAATAGGCTAAATATTGTGTCCAAGTTTGGGCGGGAACATCATTCACAGGAATGCTGTTTGGGTGCCAAAAAGCCATTTGGACACACTGGATAGATAGATAGATAAACAGAGTGACATGCAGATTTCAATAGCTCAATCAGCATAGCTGGTTGAAGTTAAAAACTGACGAATGTTTGCTACTCGGTAGGTTGATTGACTCAGATACTCCAGTTATACTGTAAGATAATAGGCTAAATCTCCCAGGTAGGTCTCAGCGCCCCTAACAATGCTAAAACCCGAAACTTTACACAGTCAGCGCGCAGCTATTGTTGACTTTGTGTAGGAAAAATCCCATTGACTTAGTGTGTGGAATTTGGTGTTTTACCTGTGAGGTGCTTTTATTTTTGGGCCCCTCGCGGGGGAGGAAAGGCTTAGCCTCAAAATTTTTGGAGGGAGGGGGGGGGGGGGGGACACTTAGCTCTATACCCCAGTACTATCCACTTGTACATCGATGCCAAGATGGCACAAGGAGGGCGATCCGAAAAAGTGCATGCTTGCTGCAAAATTCTCCCATGACTTTGTGGTAAGTGACCTGTGAGGTGCTTTTCGTTTTTTGCCCCCTCCCCGTCACAAAACGCCCCAGCCCACTGATTCTTCCAGAGACGGAATATGCTACTTAGCTTTATACCCTGGTACAATCCCACGTCTTGAATGCCACCCCCGGTCGGCCACCGGGAGAGTGCCCTAAAAAGTGTTATTTGTGCCAAGATACTCTCATTGACTTTGTGTAGGAAAAATCCCATTGACTTAGTGTGTGGAATTTGGCATTTTACCTGTGAGGTGCTTTTTGTTTTGGGTCCCCTTCTCAGTGACAGAAGGGCTCAGCCTCAATATTTTTAAGGGGAGGGGAAGACACCTTAGCTCTATCCCAGTACCATCCACTCGTGCACCGACACCAAGATATCGAAAGAAGGGCGATCTGAAAAGTGCCTGTTATGCCATAAATTCTCCTATTGACTTTGTGTGTAATTACCTGTGAGGTGCTTTTCGTTTTTTGCCCCCTCCCCGTCACAAAACGCCCCAGCCCACTGATTCTTCCAGAGACGGAATATGCTACTTAGCTTTATACCATGGTACCATCCCCACGTCCTTGAATGCCACGGTGGGCACCAGCGGAGGGAGAGTGGCCTAAAAAGTGTTGTTATTGTCAAAGATAATCTCAATTGACTTGTGTAGGAAAAATCCCATTGACTTAGTGTGTGGAATTTGGCATTTTACCTGTGAGGTGCTTTTTGTTTTGGGTCCCCTCTCGGTGACAGAAGGGCTCAGCCTCAATATTTTTAAGGGGAGGGGAAGACAACTAGCTCTATACCCTAGTCCCATCACTCGTGCAACGACACCAAGAGTCGAAAGAAAGGCGATCTGAAAAGGCCTGTATGCAAATCTCGTAATTGGACTGTGTGTGTTGATAAATTACCTGTGAGGTGCTTTTCGTTTTTTGCCCCCTCCCCGTCACAAAACGCCCCAGCCCACCGATTCTCCCAGGGACCAAATACACTACTAGCTTCAGACCATGGTACCATCCCCACGTCCGTGGATGCACCGTGGGCCGGAGATCGGAGGAAGGTGCCCTTTAAAAAGTGACTATGTGCAAAAATGTCCCATAAAACTGAGTGTTGTGAATGTCAATAGGAGCATTTTTTGCACAAATGGCACTGTTTAGGGCATTTCTGGCGGCCATGCATCTTGCATTGAACCACATGTGAGGGACCGGTTACCCATGATATAAAGCTAAGAGATTCATTCGACAGAGAGACGACGTAAAGTGGGCTGAGACCACTTCCGTGGACGGGAGGAGCAAAAAGAGGAGGCAAAAAAAGAGGAGGCAAAAAAAAAAGCACCTCACAGGTAACTTACACACAAGTCAATGGGAGAATTTTGGCACAACAGCACTTTTTTGAGCGTCCTCTTGCGTCAATCCTGGCGTTGTTGTACGAGTCGATAGTACGGGGTATTTTATTAGAGCTAGGTGTCTTTTTACCCATCCCTAAATTTTTGGGGGGTTAGCCCTTCGTTACCGAGAGGTGCGTCCAAAAACAAGAAAGAACCTCAAAGGTTTTAATAAAAGCCAAAATTCCACACATAAGTCAATAGGATTTTTCTAACAAAGTCAATGGGAGCATCTTTGCACAAATAAGCATTTTAGGGGCACTCTTCGGTGCCACCGTGGCGTCCAAGGGAAGTGGGGATGGTACCATGGTATAAAGCTAAGTAGCGTATTCTGTCTTTGGAAGAATCAGTGGGCTGGGGCCTTTTGTGACGGGGAGGGGGAAAAAACGAAAAGCACCTCACAGGTAACTTACACATAAGTCAATGGGAGAATTTTTGCACAAATGGCACTTTTTAGGGCGCTCTCCCGGCGCCATTGTGGCGTCCAAGCATGTGGGGATGGTACCATGGTATAAAGCTAAGTAGCGTCTTTTGTATCCGAGAAGCGTCGTGGGCCTGGAAGTGTTTTGTGACGAGAAGGGGGCAAAAAACGAAAGGCACCTCACAGGTAATTTACACACCACCCAACGTCAATGGGAGAATTTTGGCACCACTACACTTTTCGGAGCGCCCTCCCGCGCCATGTGGCGTGGTGCCCACAAGTGGATGGTACTGGGGTATACAGCTAAGGTGTCTTCCCCCTCTCCTAATACAAATCTTTATCATGCCCTTCTTCACCGATAGGGGCCCAGAAACAAAAGCACCTCACAGTGTAACTTGCCGAATTCCACACACAAGTCCAACGGGATTTTTCCTACACACCAAGTCAATGGAAGCATTTTTGCACCAATAGCACTATTGAGGGCAATCCCCGCGCCATCTTGGCGTCAAAGCCACGTCCGGAGGGTAAGGCCTACAGTGATTAAGCTAAGTAGGCCAGCCTCTTTCGGCCTCTGAGAGAATCAGTGGGCTGACCATCCTGGGACAGGGGAGGGAATCCAAAAACACAAAGCACCTCACAGGTAACTTACACCTAAGTCAATTGAGAAAATTTCACACACAGTTCAATGCAGTTTTGGACTTGGGGTTTTCACCCTCCGTAAGCGCTATAAACCCTTCTCACCTCTCCAGTATACTGGAGATGCTAGCCTATTATACAGGCCTAGGGGGGCCTAAGTATAAATGGATGATCTTTTGCTACATTTTGTTCATTTTTGCGCGTATCTCGGATCCGTGAATACAGCAGATAATAGACAACACCTCACTCACGTCGACTGACCTGTTTCACTTCAGTTAACCTCTAAATTAACGGTCATAGTAAGTCTAAATATTAAATTAGTCGGTCCTCTATTCTCAATTACTACTGACTGCCTGGTTTCTTGCTCATGCTCGACTGCAGGCAGGTCGGGCGGCGCGCGCTGACAGCTAGCTGTTTGACAATTCCGCGAATATTTGGGTGCATCAGCAGTAGTAACCGAGACAAGTTCCGCGTCTGAGAGTAAAGAAAAAAAAACATATAGCACCAATGGTGCTATAACTCGAACTACTGAATGTACGATACCAGACGAATTTTGTGTTTAAATGTTCGAGAGCACAGCAGTTGTTTGTATGGTCCTCGGACAGTCCTCGGTCTCGAGAACCATTTTGTATCTGGTCTCGGTCTCGATCCATCCTCTGACAAACCCCTGTGGCTTGGTCTCGAACCCTTCTGTTATCGGAACTTCTTCTGATCTAGCTCCGGGAGCCAGCAAAAATTATCGTTCGTTTTTCTTCGAATAATTTTTAGTTCATGGACAACATCAGCAATTCATGTGTTGAGCTGTGCTAGGGCCCAGTATCTCCAACTTGTTGGCAGCCACTCGCGTAGTCCGTACAGTGACGCAATTATTCAGACGCCTGGTTAACTGGTTCATTCGGTGTTGCTTCACTTTACAATGCCTACATTTGACATAGGTTATTAGCATTAAGCCAATCATATGCTCCAATAATTGTTTTAGTGTCTGTTCAAACCTGAATAGAATCCCTGTGACTCCCGATTTTAAAGGCCGTTTTGTTAAGCCTATTCAACATATTCCCTTTTTCACATCCAACCCTCTCTATTGAACCCTGACCATGAAAAAAAAGAATGAATATAAAAGAACCCGGGCCTAAACATGGGAACCCTGTTACTATGCATTGCTACTCCCAATAACGAAACTCTCCAACGGAGGCGCTGATACGTGAAAGAAGCGAATTAGAGTGAATAGTTATTGATTTCAAGTCACTAATTTAGTGGGAGGGAGGAGACAGTAATTGGTAATTAAAATTATGCTATTACTGCATAGCCTAAAGCTATCCAATTATCATTATTATATAACTATTGGCTATTTGTCTGAATAGTTATTCCTATATAAATCCCCCCCCCCCCCCGCCCCCCCCCCCCCCCCATAAAGTATTTTTAAGAACGTTAGCAATTCACATTCAGGCTACAAGTACTAGTACTAGGCCTAGCCCCAGTGGTGCATTGTTTTCTAGTGGGTATTTGCGAGCTGTTGATTGGTTGTGAAAAAAATGACCATCTTAAAGCTGTACTGGTATCTGTGAAAAGGTCCGCAGGTAGAATCCTGGCCTAGACTCTGAATTCTCATTTTGTGCATTTGTTTTATCACAGTTTGGCAAAGAAACTTCACCTTGACATGATAAGTGGCCGTACAAGTACAGTAGGCTACATGGTAGGTGTATGAATTTGGTCAACCAATCATGGGGAACAAAAGATAATGTTTACATTGAGGGGTCAAGTTATTGGTCGATTTGGGAACTAGAGATTGGGGCCAGGATGGAGACACCATAGCACCCCCACCAGCCACATAAGGACGCGGGTCGTAGGAGGTGGTGGGGGGGGGGGGGGGGGGAGGTGGTTACGACCCCCAAAGAGCTCAGAATTGGAATACAGAGACTGAGGAGATGATCAATAATCCCTGGGGTGAGAAAGCCGTAGTTATTTGAAGAGTGCTTGCATGAACGTGGATGCAGAGAAAGAATGCTCCAAGCCTAAGGAGAAGAGTGGACCAAGTGAATGAAGAGTGGGGGGCGGGGGGGGGAAGGGGGTCTATCCATGACGTTCCGCAGTTTTGCAATTGTTGCCATATCCATACTGTTGAAGACATAGAGGTAAGTTTGCACTCAGTTTGCATTCCGGCGGGGTCTTCTCAATTATTCAGAATTTCATTTTAAATGTTGATGAGGGGTGTATATTTTGGTTATGGCTTCACCGACAAAACAAATTTGGGCGAACATGGGGGAGGGGGGGGGGGGATGGGATGGGCGGGAGCGGACATGCGGCTCACATGGGCACCATCCCCTGATTTGGCTCAGTGGTTAGACCTATTTCCTTGTCAATGTGAGAATTATTCGGAAGAAGTTTGGCTTTATAGGTCGTATGATGCACGTGCAGTGCAAGTTAATTCAGCACTGTCAGGTGTCTAGGGCCAGATTAGCTCGTAGGCAGCCGCATCCAGCACTGCACTGGGGACTGCATGGCGTTCAGCGGGCGGCCCGGGCCCGAGTGCAAGCGTCAGTACATCCTATCGGCAGGTCTTTTGGGTGGGATACCGTGTATGCTATGTTAGTTCAAAGTTATCGCGGTAATTCAAAACAAACGTATCATTCTGTGACATAGATTTTTTCATTTTTCATTTGCAATAGCCCCAAAAAATTATTGTCCGCCTCGAACGGCCTCGGACCAAAACCCGAGGCCGGGGTAGCTAAAGAGGCCGAAGGCCGAGGCGTGCCTCCGAGGACGAGGCCGAGGCCGGCCCCGGGACGTGCTCACATCCAAACAATTCTGTGGATATGGTAATAGGCTAATCGTTGTTTAGGATTCATTTAAGAGGAACTTGTCTGCTTGTAAGCGGTCCACAAAGCTTGGGGCTTATAGGAGCCCTTGTCCGACGTGGCTTGAATACTCCTCTTCCGTTTGGTATCTTACAACCTACAAGAGCGCTTTTTGCGCTTATCTAAAACGATTTTGGGGGACCTTGACCTCCATATAATAATGAACAATTGTAGTTTGGTCAACATCCATCAAAGAAGGGACGTTTTGGGGTTTGTAGAATCCTTTTCATCAGACGTTATGTATGAATCATTAGAGTATAAGACGGTTTGCCTCAAAAATCTGCACATCAACTGAAAAGAGCCACTCCAAAAAACCTATACAGTTTAATAAAATCGAAATGACTCTGTAGGAGTACTTTTTACACATAGTTGCCTATATTGCCTCTTTAATGACCTTCACTCTTGACCTTCAAAAGATCAAACATGTATCACGGGTCACTCCCAGCTGAAAATCCAGTTAGGTCCCGGTTACTGGCCCATTGGTCCATTATGAACTGGACCGACTGGTCCAGTTCAACTGGACCAACTGGAATTTGGCCCAAGTACAGTTGGGTCCAGTTCAACTTGAAATTTCAACTGGACCCAACGAGACTTTCTAACTGGACTTTTCCAACTGGATTCCGTTTTTGCCATCTGAATGGTAGCCAAGTTCATGTCCTGCATCAGAAATAGTGGTCACATTCACACCATTTTGTTTCGCAAGAGAAGCAAGGCTGAAGTTCACCCATGTGGATGTCATAAGGCACACCGAGCATAGATGGCTATAAATTAATGGAAAAGCCAAAATCCTGTGTGTAACATATCAGTCACTGCATAAATTTAAATGCATTAATGGACAAAATTGTTGAAATACATATTGAAGAGTTAACACTCTTCAGAACTACTTGCATTGACACATTTAATGACTATAATTACCAATAATCTTGATGAAACACATTACAACAACGCATGTGCGTGTTCAACGATACCTTGAAGCCAGGTCATATGCAAATTCGCCTGTAATAGGCACTTAAAACTGGCCGTCCCACTAGCTTCTCTGGACCAGTTTCAACTGGACTTCTCTGACCAGTCCACTGGAAACCCTTTTTTTTTTTCTGGACCATTCAACTGAACGACTTCCTCTCTGCGAGTTCAGCTGGCTTCTCGATCCGACTAGTTTCAAGTGGACCTTTACTGGACCAGTTCACTGTACTTCTCTGGACCAGTGTAAACAGGACATCTCTGGACGGTTCAACTGACTTCTCTGAAACCGTTTCAACTGATTTCCTCCGGACCAGTTCATTGGACTATACTGGAAGGAAGAGTTGCCTACTGGACTTGCTGGGACCATTCAATCTACTGGTCTTTACAAGACCGGTTTAAAAAATATTACAGGCCAGTTACATAACATCCCTAGACCGCTCATTTTCACATCACTGACTAGTTCAACTAATGGACCGGTTTGGAAACAGTTTAAAACGGAACAGAACTACCCAGTTTGGAAACAGTTCCACTAGCGAATTAAGGGTGTGGTAACAGGGTCATGCCCCACCCCCTCCTCACATTCATCTGGTCCCCGACATTTGTTTATCCTAAAATGACCATCCGGACTATTGACTGACCGGTAGTCTAGGACTACTTAAGCAGTTCAACAGGACTCATGGGCTTCAATCCGGGGGGGGGGGGGGGGGGGGGGGGAGGGTGGAACGGGGGACGTGTCCCCCCCCAATTTTTTAGGATGCTCCCATTGAACTTTCATGTTTTCAGTCTGTCCCCTGCCCCCACTTCTGACGATGGATTACGCCTATGACAGGACTAGTATCAACAGATTAACCTGACTCAGTTCAATGGGACCCACTATAGACCATTTTCAGCCATACTAGTACAGGACCATACAGTTTGCCAAGACATTCCTTGACCATGCAGCCTAATGGAACACGAATTGAGCTTGTGATTCAATATCAGCCTGTGAGTCAGCCGAACTGCGGGATTATAAGCTGTAGTATAAGCTCCCTCAGCATTGCAAATGATGAAATTCTTTAAGGGGACTATCCATCTCAGGTCGACCAGCGATTCTATTGAGTCCAGTTTGGAACTGGATTTCCAGCTGGGATAGTCCAGGTGGAAACAAATTGAGTCCACTTGGGTCCAGTGGAATCCTGTTGTCCCTTTGAAGTCTTGTTTAGGTCCATATGAGTCCACTCAGTCCTGATAGTTTTTAATACGCAGAACTGTTTTTTTTTTTTCAGACCAGTCCAGTTGAAACCAACTGGGTCCAGTTGGAATCGGTTGGGTCCACTTGGCCAAGTTTAGGTCCAGTACAAAATTCAACTGGACTCAACAGGAATTTTTCAGCTGGGTAACATTGTGTCCAATTTGGGTCACACTATTCAAAGACGTTGTTGGGGTCCGTAATGCTTCTTTTTCACAGTTGTTACTGTTCAAATCACAACCGGACGGCACTATATACGTTGCCATTCAAATCTGTTAACCAACTGAAAGGAGCACCACACAAGGACTTATGACACAGTTTCAAGGAAATCTGATGTATTTGGGCGGAGATACATCTTGAAGTTGTACACATAATGGCCTATATCGGCCCCGTCAATTTAACCTTGACCTCACGACGTCAACATGTCCTTGGGTCAATAACATGTGTAAACAGTTTAGTCGACATTCTTTAAAAAAAGGGGAATGACTGTTCTTGGGAAACCAAATGAGGCTTGTTGACAACTGGATGATAGTAATTGATAGCACGACCAATCATAGTTCGAGCATCGTAGCTGGTTTGCCGCTACCAAACTATATAGCAAAGCCCATACTTTAGTGATTCCTTGACTCATTCCTAAGACTCATCCCTAAACATGGAAATTTTAACTGGCTCATTCGTCTTCCATCAACATGCATAGTCCCACTGAGAGTTTATAAACCCTGTATGAAACTGTGATAGGGCTCGGCCTGGCGCTTGCGCACGGTGTGGGGCCTACCTGGGCGCCGGTCCAGGCAGATCGTTCAGCCCCACTTGAGTTTGGCATACATGTTGTCCTGCGCAATACTTACACGCTCGTTGTTCGATTTCCAGTGATACTTCATGTCTATTCATATTCCTTCCTATTTCCCTCGTTTCAAGCTTTTTGTAATACATTATGGTACGAAAGTGATTTTTGCTGGGGACCTCTATCGTCGGAAGGTGTCCATGTATTGATACGTCGAACGGACCTACGGACCCCTACCGATTGTACTACGGAATTCTACATAGCCTCGCTCCGCATGGATCGGAATTTCCGTTTACCTATAAGTGGACATATTCCTAACGGTGCCGTGCGTGGCGTAATCAGCAGTTGGGGGCACCCCCCCCCCCCCCCAGATAGAATTTTCTGCACCGAGAAAATTGAATCACCCGAATAGTGGGCCTACATGATGATATCATAACTTTGGTTAGATTAGATTTTTTACCGCTTACCGCGAAAATCTGACTTTTAGCAATCCCCGCACGACTTTTCCTACATGTATGATTGCACAGTGAATAACATTAATAGCTGCTAATAAATGAATCATCAGTCCAAACGAAAGTTCATAGGACTTTCGTTACAGAGTTGGAGACCTTTGAAATTTGTGAATGTAAGCAATTGTAGTTGCGCAAATCGAAAATACATCCCATCATGCAATAATAGAGTTATCATATTGCACAACCCTGCAAACTTCTTTGTTCTATGAAAATTCAAACATATTACACTACTAAACATTTTTCTATGGGAGAAGATTGTTGAGGGGTGGTAATGTTTGATGGTTACTTTGGTGGAGAAGACAACAAACTTCTGCTAAATGTTACTTTTGGCAACAAAATGAAACAATCAATACATAACCATTTCCTGGTGTCCCATTGGTGACGTCATGCGTTATTGCGCAATTGGGATTCTCCCAAACTTTGCTCTGCTAATGGCCCCATTTTGAAGGCCATAACTCACGAAAGGAACATCGTTTTGAAGTGGGGTTTGGACCTTAGATACAGTTTTCATTCTCCACAATATAACTCTGTTGTTCGGAGCCTGCAGTTGTCCTTAAAACATTTGAAAACTTCGGCAGTCGACGCGTCTAGCTGTATGTGGACATAAGGGTTTGTTACGGAACCAATCGCGCCGTGTTTATCAAGGTGTTTCCTGTGAAACAGCCTAATAATCTATACCGAGACGTTTTTCCGTGATGATGCGCGTATCGGTCGAACCGCAATGTAAATGGCATCCAACTTGACAGAGAACGGCTCGATTTTTCTTGAAACCATCTCAAGAGATCGACCATGATAATGAATTCACAGAATTTGAGAAAGAGGAAGGAAAGAGGAAAAGAGGAAAAGGATAGAAGGCCTGGAAGGGGTGAAAGCAATACCGGTTTACTGACGGAGCGAATCTCCAGAATTACTGGTAGTTTTAGCTGCAACAAAATTTTAACCGAGGGAAGCGGATCATGATAGGCCAATAGCCTTTTGACCGCCGATACCCCCTGCATGGTCTTCTAATTCTGTGCGGTTCCGCACGGTTTTGCTTTGTGTGTAATTGCGCCAGACTGCATCAGCGCTACAAATGCCAATATGCCTTACAAATGCAAATGCAGGGATTTTTAAAGCAAAGTGAAAGGATTACCAAATATCTACGGAGGTGTGCACATTTGTTAGTGAATCTCCCCCCACCCCCCACCCCAACCGCGCAATTTTGTTAGTTAGTAGTGTCGTCGGTATTGGTATCTGAAAGTGTAATGCCACTCATCAGCTCTTCAAATAGTGTCCGTGACAGTTCGGCACTTAGAGTGCCAAGTGGAAAAAGAAAAAAACATCTCAAAGGAATAGTCCATAATCCCCGACAACGTATATAAATAAATGAGTGTGCAAAAAGAATTTTGAGGACATCAAACCAAAGAAGGATTACACCTACAGTGATTGATTAATATACCCGCGTTCAGGAATCCATTGGTTCTACTGTTATGTAGGGCTACTCGCGCCCGGGACGGAACTGGTGATGGGGAGTTGATCCAGGTGAAAATTGGAGTGGGAAAAAACCTGGAGCTTCGATGAAACAAAATATTGTCCAAGTGACTTGATTGGTGATTATTTCTACCAATGTATATCAGAGGGATCACATAGGGGGGAACTCAATAATGGTCACTAGGTGTTAGTTCTTTTGTGTAGAAACACTCGTTCCAAAGTCCGCAGGAGTAGAGAGAATCCCATCCTAGGTGGTAATGAGAGCGTTTGCACCGTAGGTTTGGTTTTATGGCGGTATCGGTGGGGGGCAGCTTTCATGATTGTGTATTGTACGTGGGTTCCGCGGATTTGTGAAGAAGCATACTCGAGTGGTTGAGAGTATCAACGCATCAACGAACCAGCAGCTCGTATGCCTATACTTTGAACAAGATTCCGATGAGCTGTATGCCAGTGTTCTACGAAGAAGATAGAACTTGGCTTCGTGATGCGTATTACAACATGGATATTCCCGCGGGGGTCTTCGCGATGGTGAACCTCGGTAATCGCGTGTCCGTCACATATGAAAACAGTAGCTTTACCAAAAAAAAATATTTGCAATAATAAGTGATAAATGATGATGATGCTGTGTATGATGATTGATGATGATGATGATGATATAATAATAATATAATAATAATAATAATAATAATAATAATAATAATATTATCTTAAGAAATAATAATAATAATAATATAATAATAATAAGAATTAATAATGATAATATGGCACGTCTCAACATACTACGACGAACCACTAGGACTTCCCGGGATCCGGTAGGATTCCGAGGTCAAGGAGGAATAGGATCAACAAAACCCGAGGAGAGTTTTGAAAAAAAAAAAGTAAACAAAAAAATGAAAATAGAAGAGAAAAAGAAAAAAAAATGTAGGGAGCTCCGAACAATAGATGATCCTGCGTTAATGCTTAAAGTTTGCAACTTGTTAATTAGAGATTTTAGCTGTGTCAATATATTCTGGGGCGGAGAGATTAGTAAATTTAGTTTTAGACGTAGACGCTGATAAGTGTGGTGGCTTAAAGCGAACCAAATTCAAAGGCAGAGAAATTTTGGTCGAATATTAGCAAAAGTTAAATTTAATCGATATTTTCCGTGAAAGGCCCCAGGGTTAAAGTTACCTACACTTTGGTTTTCCAATATTATTCACGGCCTTTGCTGTAGGCTTAGATTTTTTTCCTTCATTTCATCAAACTTGGTAAATTGTCTGACGCATTATTTTTTTGCCTCATTCAATCAGACCCACAATGCGTAGTACTCAAACTTCAGGAGTGCCTTACTAAAGGGGTCGAGGGTTCATTGGAAGCTAAATGTTTCCCTGTTAATGTGATAAATATGTCCATTTAATTTCAGAATGTTTATCGCCAGATCTGAAGAACTCAGGAAACTACAGAAAGAGGATCCTGGTAATTTTTGGGATTTTGTTGGAAGTATTCTGTTCGTGAGGCAACCATTAAGTATTCAAAGGAAAAGAGTTTCGAAGAAAGAGAGGAAGAGACGTATTCAAAGAAAATGTTGTTTTGCGCAGCAGTATTACGATAACGGGATGCCGGCATAAAAATGAATTGCTGAGAGAAAAAAACAAACTTGAAGAAATTTATGAAAAAAAAATAGATGGTATCATTATCTCTCGCAGGCTCGTTGGTCGATCCACGCGACTGAAACACCGATATTTTAAACTTAGAGAACGAAAATGTGGAAACGAACTCAATTAAGATTCTTAGGGACGATGGACGGTACTGAGGTAACCGACCCTGCTTTATTTTAAAGCTTCATATAATTATTATAATAGCACTTTGTATACGAGTACTCGAGATGGCCCCATGTCACTATTTTTACTCAAATTTGTATCCCAGGATTGATAATTATAAACAAGGTACTTGGAGGTCTTTCAATAAACTCAAGAGGATGTTATGAGTGTTCACAACATGCAAATGGAAGGTACCCCTTGTATTGATGGCGTCCCGGCTGAATTCTACTATCTTTGTTTTGTGGGAGGATGTCAAATTATTTTGTATTGTCGTCTTTAAATTATGGGCTTTGATAGTGTATCTCGCTAGTGAACAGTCGCGATCAGTTATTACCTTAAACTCCCAATCAGTAAAGATTTAAATAATCTGGGAACCTGGCGCCTATTCACTTCTTAATGGTTATAAAATTGCTGCTAATGATTTTAACTCGTATAAACAATATTTTGTCAATTGTATTCACTCAGACCAGAACCAGAATGCTTTTTTTTAAATTCGGATACATCGTGAGAAAATATTAGACTGGTTTTCTTGACGTATCGATTAACCCAAAATATACCCATACTCCCTGTTACCTACTTTTTTGTTGATTTCGAAAAGTCCTTCGATACGTTGATGGAATTATTTGTACTATGTATTGTCGCTTTTTAACTTCGGTAATGACATCTTGCGTGGATCAACATTTTATAACAATGTCAGTGCTGCATTTTAATTACATCATGGTTTTGTTTTCCTCTGGTTATTTCCCTTTGAAAGAGGTTTACTCAGGGCTGTCCTCCAAGTCCCTATTATTTCTTCCGTGTGCCGAAATAATGGCAATCAAGTTTCGGGCGGGGATAATGTTTTTGGTTGGTTACCCAATCGGGGATGTTAGAATTAGTATCACTCTATGCTGATGATACTACAATCTTTTTGGATGATAGCGTTGAATCTATAGAAAGGGGTCGTGGAACTTTTAGAAGAATTTGTTTCATATCAGGCTTTCACAAATAAACTTATATCGAAGTCGCACTTATTTCTTCTTGGTAATCCAACTGTCCAAAATCGTACGGGTAATTTCTTCTGTAACATTCCAGTTGTGCATGGTCCTTTATAGTTCTAGGCGTTTTTTTATTCTCCGATAAGCCAACTTGTTTTCCCTTAATTATTTGCCAAAGTTGTCTCGGCTGAAAATATATTTTAACAAGCTTGTCTTGTCGAACCTAACTATTTATGGTAAGTCGTTAATCGGTCAGAGCTTAGCTTTGTCTCAGCTAGTAATTTCTCCTTTCAGTGTTGCCGAATTCACCTGATTTTTTCTGAAAGAAGCAATTCTACAATTTTTTCATTTTCTTTGGGGGAAAAATGAAAGGTGCAAAATAAATTGTCATGCATGCCCGAGTGATCTCTTAACGGTGGATTTCATGTCACCAATTTAATTTAATTTGGTTAATGTATGAAACTTGCCTGGGTGATAACTCCTAGGGCCTCCTCAGCAAACCTGGACAGTACTTTTTAATTGGTTTTTAAGAAATGTTGGAGGAAAGTTTATTTTTATTGTATTTTAGAGGGGCTGATATTGCTATAAAAATAAAATGAATTTGTCTTAGATTGTCTGTAGAGCCTGGAGTGTCTATTACGTTTGAACACCCACTTCCAATTTTGCTGACCAGGTGGTGTGGATGTCTTTATTAGAGTAAATCAAAAACATTTTATTTTTTTTACAAACATTGCTTGGATTTACTGTTTCGTCACGTACGAGATTTTTACGATATTGGTAACCCCTTAATTATATGAACTTTAATTAAAAATACAATGGTGGAAACTTTCCGTAACACAGACAGTTGATCATCAATTCATTATGCAATCCCCCGTTTGTGGAGACCTAGCCAGTTGATTTGTCCCTAGCGCCGACGCCGACAAGTCAACATGTTATGCTGGCGCGCTTGTTACCAGTTGATAAAGTTTGCCGGTAGGCATATACATCTTTAGGGACGAGTGTGAAGAATGTCCGCGGAGTTGCATAAAGTGGGATGGTTCATTCACATGATGAATTAGACTGGCCAAACATATTTTTAGTTTGTAAAAACATTAATGACGTTGAAGTGCTAGAGTTTCCATTTCAAATTTTTACATAGAATTGTTGCGACAAAATCGTATCTTTGTAGAATTATGTTTAAATGGAGGCCACTTGTTTCTTTTCTGCATGAGGGAACGAACACTAATTCATTGTTTTTCTCAGTGTACTAAAGTGGCATCTGTTTGGCAATCGGTTGAATATTTGTTAGGGTCAAAGCGACTTGATTATAAAATGTGTTGTTTTGGTTACTACTGATGACATTAGCGAAGTGTAATAATTTTAGTACTATTTCTCTTAAGTACCAATATAGTACCTTCAAAATTTATCAGAAATTTCAGATTTTAGCTAACCATTGAGTGACAGTAGCTTTGGTGCTTTGAAAGTGCTCGATACCTGTTAAAGCAAAGTATAACCGTGGTGCACTGGAGGAACTTGATTTTTTGTTAAAAACCGTTTCAATTAATGAAATAACTGCTACTGCTCTGTGTATAAGCTACTTTTTTGCATTATTATACATATTTAGTCTTGTATGTATGAGAATGGTATTATTCATGGGCGATAACGACACATACACATGAAGAAAAAAATATCACACCCAGACTTGAGTCAACACAATACCTACTGAGCATACCTGGTGATCACGAAGTACGGAACCTTCTCAAAGCCGCACTCTCCACTCTCCTGGCACCGCTCAATACTCCGACGAACACTAGACCTCCCAGAATCCTGGTAGGATTCCGCGGTGAAGAAAGAATAATAGATGCCCAGCCAGAGTTTGTGAGTATAATGTGGAATAAATAATAATATAATAATATATAATAATAATACTAATAATATATAAAATAAAATAAATCATAATAATAATAATATACCGATGATGTATTATTAATAAAAAATAATAATAATAATAATAATAATATTAATAATAATAATAATATAATAATAATTAATAATAATAATAATATAATCACGATGATGCTATATTATTATTATTATTATTATTATTATTAATAAATAAAATACTAAAATCATAATAATATAATAATCAGAATAATAATAATAATAATAATAATTATTTTATTATTATTATTTTATTATTATTATTATTATTTTATTATTATATTATTATTATTATGATTATTATTATTATTAGTATTATTATTATTATTATTATTTATAACGATAATCACGATAAACGTAAATACTAGACTCATCAACCTACAATAAGGTGGGCAGGATTGGCCGAAAAATGGTGGTACCCATTGTCCCTATTGGGCAGTTCAAGTTTGTTGAAAGTGCTACAAACGTTTGGTGTTGTCTTAATCAGGACTATGCTTGTCCAGCGTTTAGTTTCTTCTGGTGCTAAAACTTATTTCGAGAGGCAGATTGACCTCAATATCAAGAGAATCCTCGTGCATTTTTCTCTTATGTGAGGGGGAAGCAGAACGTCAAGGACAGCATTGGTCCCCGTTGCATAGGCTTCCCACTCGGTTGACAATCAGCAATGCCAGGAGGAATGGCTAAGTTTTTCTTTATAATTACTTCTCGTCTGTTCCCCTCATGAGAACCTTGGATATTTTGGTGACCCTAGTTTGTCGGGTTTATCCGCAAGTATTGGTAATATGTGTGTTCGTCTGGTTAGTAAAGGAAAACCTGCAGAAGCCCAAAAGTGATAAAGCTCCTGGGTCCGACTAGTTTAGCTTCTTATCAAAATCCTCTTCGCCGACGATTGTCCTGTTCCCCTAGCTATGTTTTCGATAAGACTCTCTAACAGAAGGTATTGTTCCGGATGATTGGAGGAGAGCAAATGTTTTCAAGAAAGGCAATTCGGTCTCTTCCTTGTAATTACAGGCCATCCAGTCTTACTAGTGTTGTCTGCAAAGTAATGGAATCACTCATTCGGGTTCATAGTTTGATTATTTCAATGAGCTAGTCTGATTAGGAGATTTTCAGCATGGTTCAGGAAGAATCGGTTCGTGTTTGACTATCTCTTGGAATTATGGAAGATGTTACATGTTCTGTTGACAACGGCAATGCTATTTATATAATTTCCTGGACTTTAGTAAAGCTTTTGACAAGGTCCTCATGAGCGTCTCTGCTAAGTTGGGAGCTTTGGTATGAGGGGAATGTCCTTAAGGGATTCGTGAGTGGCTTCATAATAGGGAAAACGAGTTGTCATTATGGCAGTCCTCCTGGCAAAAGGTCACTAGTGTGTTCCCCCGGGACGGTTCTTGGGCCGCTCCAGTTTCTGGCGTATATTGACCATCTTGAAGGTTCTGTTCATTCAAGGGTTAAGAATTTCGCAGACGAACTAAGTTGTATCGGGAGGTCGGTTTCAATGATGTGTGCAATTGTTCAAGGGATATGGATATAATTTCCAAATGGTCTTCCGACTGGCAACTTTTTTCAAATGTCGAACGTGCAAGTGTATGCCCATGTGGTTTTTTCACATCGCAACGCTTCCTTCAAATTGATGGCCGAAATATTCAGGAGTTGATTTCCGAACAAGATCTTGCTGTTTGTTTTGGATTCTTCTTTGAACCTTCTAAGCAAGTGTGCTGGAGCTGCTAGAAGAGGTAATTTATTCTTGGCTGATTATACTCACTTCAGTTTCCTATGATAAGGTATTATTGTCATGCTGTTTTTAACCACTGGTGAACCGCACCTAGAGGTTTCTGTACAAGTTGGAATCCCTACTTTGCAAAAGATAAGCAGGTAATTGAGAACGTTCACTTAGGGCAACTATAAGGATTCACTGTCTGAAAATTTATGTTACGAGGAAAGCATTAAAGGCGTCTCGGTCAACTACAATGGAGCTGAGCGAATTCGGGTGACTTTATTCAGGTTTTCAAAATTGTCCATGGACTCGTTGGCCTGTCTTTCAACTACTTCTTTGAATTTTCCAATGTTACTGGGAATAGAGAGGTCCGTCTCAAGCTTCGTGCAAGCGCTGCGAATGGACATTCGTAAAATTTCTTCTCGCAGAGATGATCATGAGTGGAATTGTCTTCGTAAAAATGTTGTTTGCTCTAAGATTGTTAATGCGTTCAAGAACAATCTTTATTTATTTTTAGGAATCACGGGCCGTATTAATTTAAGTTTCGAGTTTTGGTTCTTTTTCTTTCCCTGGGATGTTGCGGTTCGGGGTCGTTAATGAGGATTCTGTCCTTCCTGACCGCTATTCACTAAACTAATGACCCTGCACATCACAGGTCTGCTGGACCGCGTTTACGTAGGATCTGCACGCCGATTTATTTCGATCGGAATGGTCGGTGTGAATGAAACGAATAGGCATGGAGAAGTAGTCTAGTGATAAAGAAAGTCTAGAAATCAAATAAATGATATATTGGAAATAAATAAAAAACGATATATAAGCGAAAAAACCACGAACAAAGAGGACTGTTTTGAGCACGTCAGATATCTAAGAGAATATTTTATTACTCCACTTTGACCAAATATGCTGGCAGTTTCTCCTGTATGAGGTGCCCAAGCGTAATCATTAGAGCCCCAGAACGTTTCTCAAAAGCTCGCGAGTTCTAATCCTGGCGGTAATAATGATAATATTTCTCATATTTAATTCCATAAACAATGACTCATTTTTCGTTTTTTCTCATATGAAAACTGCAGGAAATGTTTCAGCCTCATCAAAGCGAGCCAGTGATAAATGTGTATGCGTCGTGCTCTCCCACCAGTTTCTAGATTTTTAATAACTGGTCCCACTAAACACATGCGGGTTATTGTAGCCAAGAGGAGGCCCACACCAGATTTGATTGAATCAGTCATTACTCATAGACATCGTGTGCTTACTAGGCTAAAACTAACAAATAAGTGAAAGCTCAGATTGTTTGACCTAAGGTTGATTTAGTATGTAGCTTTCTTGCAGGAACCCCATTGGTTTTATCAGGATCAAGGTAGCATCATTTTTTGTGGGAAAATTAAAATTTTCAGACGTGCCGTATGTCGAATGAGTCAAGGAAATCACTGAGGTTTCTGATAGAGCCGATTGTCGCCATAGAATGGGTGCTAATTAGAATCCATACTATCGTTCATCATTGTAATGACAGCATCTTATAGATCATACCTAACAATACTAACCTATGAGTATCTTTTCAAGTGTATGGTTCCTTAGTCGCCACTAACCAATTTCATCTTCGTCATTCATCTCCTCGTGTTTTCCTCAACCCCTGCTATCCCAATACCACTGATCCTGTGGCGGTTGACTCCCACGGTTGAAATGCGGTTGCGATATTCGCAAATCAGTATCATGACTGTGTTTGTTAGAAATTGTATTGGATGTCGGTAAGTTATTTCCCTCGTGAACGCGAAAAGGACAACATCAATGACATCATTAATCCCTCTTTTTTTTTGCCTCGAAATTCCACAGTAAAGAAACAAAAACGAAAACACTGACACTTGATTTCCTGCTATACTATTGCTCTAATCTATCTATACCTTAATTTGGACTTGTTGGCGGGAGAACATTTTCTGATTAATTTGCCTTTCAAGAATCAAAATAAATATTGTATTGACACGCATTAGATATCGTGGGTTAACTTCCAGTGCGTTACGACTCTCAACCATTAAATTGCCACCACGAAGCGTCGCTGATACTCATATCCGGTCAAACTGCCCAGCATCCAAGAATGTGGTATAGCCAAACAAACGAAGCTAGTGCATAATCGCGGTAATACCTCTCTTATGAAATCAAATGATATGGCTCGCAGTATTCCGAACTCACTTCTAGGCTCTTCATAAGATCAACGAGTTTTATTTGTGTAGTGTGGAATAGATACTGAGATGAAGAGATAAAACCCCTCCAGATTTGTATGGAACTCTAGAGCAACCACATCTTTTCCCTGAAAAGACACCCATACTGTTGACAGCAGCCCTAGGCTTCTAGAATGCGGTTCAAATCGGAATCGTAATCCGTAACGTAATTTCATATATAACTCAATCACCCAACCCCACCCCACCGTTATGAGACGGGAAACACACTTGTCGACTGACGACGTGTAGTCTAATTTTTCGGACTGAAGACGTCGTCGGACTGAAGTATGTATCTACTATTTGCAGACTGAAGAAGTGTATTTTCTTTTCGGACCGGACTGTGTTTGAAAGAGACATCCAGAGAAATTATTTCAAAAATCCATGTGCTACGATCATTTGATAATACCATCATGCTATTTCTGTATATTATATTATACAAATGTGTCGTTTTCCCAGCCAGAGGTAATCGATGGCTAGTGAGAAAACGAGATTGCTTTTACTGTTTAGTAATTTCATTACACTATCTGGCATTCATGGGGATTGCTTTGCTTGCGTCCAGTGTTATGAGACGAATATTGGTGGCTAATTGACTTATTGTTGATGTTGTAACTACTATTGACACACATATGAGTTTCTCATTGGCGGTGCTACAAGGCGTTCCAATTGGGTGCTCCAATAGATGTTCGTCATGTTGGCGACACTATGACACCCCTGGAAACTCTAGGGCAGGGGTTTTCACCTTTTTTTGGTTGTCGTCCCAATATTGACATTTATAATGTCTAAACGTCCACCGATTATTAATAAGCGTAAGTAGAAATAGTACAAAAAGTAATGGAAGCCTGAAGTGAAGAAATGATGATGAACACTTGCAAGGGTGCAGTTTTGTGATTGTTCGGAGCACGTCCCCTAGAGATTTCACGCACGGCCTCGTTCACGTAGGGGCGTAGCAAAGGGTTGTATAAGGGGGGGTGTGTCGAGAAGATTTTTTGCCGACGTCTGGCAATGAATACCGATATGGGAAAATTTTGAACATTGGAACGTCCTCAGATGCAATCTGGTGCAATAATTCAGTAAAAAATGGGCGTTCATAATTCCTCGCCCACCGCTCACCACGTACGCCGGGCACCCTTTTAAATTTGGAACATCACAAAAAATCCCTCCCGATATATATATATATATAGATATATATATATATATATAATATATGATATAGATATATATATATATATAATATATATATAAAATATATATATCTCTATTATATCTATATATATATATATATATATATATCCACATTTATATATATGTAATTCTATATATATATATATATATCTATTAGATATATATATATATATATATTATATATATATATATCCACATTTTTATAAATATATATGTATAATATATATATATATATAATGTATATATATAATTAGCTATATATATATATATATATATATATCTATATTATATGATATATATATATATATATATATATATGGGCAGTCTATATATATATATATATATAGATATATATATATATATATATATATAATATATTATTATATATATATATATATATTATATATATATATATATATCCCCACATGTATATATATGTATATCTATATATATATTATATATATATATATATATATATATATAGATATATATTATCCACCTTTATATTATGATATATATATATATCTCTATATATGTATATATATATATCTATATATATTACTATATATATATATATATAGTATTGTATATATGTATATATATTATATATATATATATATATATATTATATATATATATATATATAATATATATATAATATATATATATATATTATTATATATATATATCCACTTTATATATATATATCCACATTTATATATATATATCCACATACTGTGTCCTGATGCTGGATACTAAGTTAACTATTTAGCGCTCCTAGCCAGTCTATCTAAAATAAATGAATGCTCCAGTCGTGAACTGAGTCCCTCATTTTCATCTACCACTAAACAATTTCGATCGCGGTCGGACACCCGTTAACTACACCCACCCCTCTAGCGTGGCTATACGATACTGGGTACGTCTATGTGCAGTATAACCCTCATCACTGTCATTCGCCTAAGTTCCGGTCAGTATGTAATTCATTCTGCTGTAACCCGGTCACAGCCCCAATGGACCTCCAAAACAGCAGCAACAGCGTTTCATCGATAGCCTATATAAGTCGCCTGAATCCAAATAGGACTATAAGTTCTGGTTATTTTGTAGTCTAATGCTTCAATAAGTTCCGAAACAATCCAGTCATGATCACCAGTGAGATTACCACTACTGGATAAATGAAGGAAATATATTACCCAACGCTCTGGTGGCTATTGCACATCACAGTCGAAGGCAACTATTGAGGTAATCGGTCGTCGATTGAAAGCGGTTCGTTTAGGTTCGCGGATGCTCGAAGTTCCCGCTCGATCCTCGTATATATCGATGAAGGTTGGCGTATTTTATAGAATGATCCATTTAAGGGATCGCAATCGTTTTAGTCTATTCTAATACTGGAGTTTATTCGGTAACGTTTGTCGCGCGGAGGTTGGTGAACCCGAGTCTTGTGAGTAGTTTATTTTTATTTTTATATATCTTTCCGCTTTTCAATACCCAGTAGACGGACAATTGGGGTCAGTATTTCACGTTCAACCAGCGTTTTTAGTGACACAATCTCGTGATCTCCTGGCAGAAAAGAAAAGAATCTGCCTCAATTATCATTGTGAAGTTATTCAGAGCCTCGCTCATGAGGATATCGCCATAGTAATATCCTCAGAAACTACTCATGTCGGTAAACACATTTTTCGCATGGCAGTCAGAGGCGCATAATGTTGGTGTATGTGTGCGTGAAAAAGCCTTGTCAATCACCAATATCTAACGACCGCAAGCTTGTATCAAGCCTGCGTCACTGTTTTGTGGGTTTTGGAGAGAAATGGGAAAATTGTTATTTTGAGCAATTTCAGCTTGTAAACACACAGATTCGAACATGCGTGAGTTGATGAATCTCATACTCCGTATGTGTATTCTCCATAACAAGTACATGAACGATTTTGGGTCAAGTTAGAGGTCATCGGCGGTCAACAGCCGGTTAGGGAGTCTGTGAATCTTGTAAACACGATGGGTCTAGACTAGTGGTCTAAGCATATATGATGTTTGTGTAAAACATCTTACAGAATAGGTAAAAGAAGCTGAGATTGTCTATGCTTTTAAAAGTTCACATTGGGTGGCTAAAAGATAGTTGGTTATCAGCGTCAGTGGCACCTGTCAGGCAGAATTGTCAGTGCTATCCATGAGTGCGCAGACTGCAATAGTTGCAGCACAGACTTTGAAATCAAAACCAAAACAGCTCCCTTCATATCATATCGAGAAGCTCATCAGTATTTTTGGCGCTGTATGTTGATGCGACTGAAGACTCCAAATGACTAATGTACTTTGTACTTCATTACCTGCAGAAAAGGGAGAGAAGATGCGAATTTTCGAGAACGTTCGTTATTAAACATGAACTTTCATAACATGTTCGTTCTGATTGCCCCTATTCTTTTTGTTCCACATACCCTGAAAATCATTTCACACCTTGTCGGTTATGATGAATGTCTTCAGGTGTTATTCAATGGCCTCAGTTGAACATATCTCAATGTTTCTAATATGATGATATATTCACGAACTGAAAGATTGTGAGGAATGAGGAATTCGTTGAAATTCTTAATGGGGGTATATGCCCTCTGATTGAAGAGCAAATTCTAGGAAAATCGCAAATCATCGCGATTAGTAGGAGCAACGTGCACGTATCGTCGCAAAACAATATATATGAATGTTTCATTTAGAGAGAACATGAAGACGCTTTTACCAATTATGTTTGTTTTCATTGCTGCCGTCTGAAGGACTATATCATTTCGATGAGCAAAACCGCTGGGAAAAGAAGAGGTGAATAGTGTTTAGCCTGAAGGACTGAAAAATTAGTGTGGATCTCCAGTCCAAATGGGGGCCTACATTTCAGATATCTTGATTACTGCACGCATGGAAAACACACGGCCCATGTGGTATACTGTTTTGGAGAGCTGTTCCTACCTATAGGTATAGTCCCCTCTCTACTTCACTTGCTGGGGTGGCAGGAGATTGTGAATGAACTATCCATATAAAGACCGAATTATGATTATAACAAATTTGATCAATAGTGTGTCGTTCTCTCATTTATTTTATTTATTTATTTATTTATTTATTTATTATTTATTTATTTATTATTTATTTATTTATTGATTTATTTATTTATTTATTATTTATTTATTTATTTATTTATTAATATTTTAAACTTTGTTTTAAGAGGGCAACTCATTAGCAGGAGCTTAATCTTCCATGAGGCCTTTTAGAACATATATACCGTGAAATAAAAATGGAGGTACGATATGGAAAAGTAACTAAAATAACTGATTCAAATGATAATATAAAAATGAGAGATTATCTAGCAGTGATGGGATATTCATTTAGGTATAATATAAAATACCCGATCGTAACGACTAAACGTGCAATTTATATTTATATAGTAAAATCGATAATCAAGTATATCTGCGTGACTTTAATATAAAAATGCATTAAAATAATATCAGAGAGTGAACTTTCAGAATGGTTAATACTTCCTGCCATCTTGACAGTCCTATCCAGTTATTCCATTCTTTGGTGGCGATGTACGAGGAACGATTATTAAAAAAATGTGTGTGAGCACCAGTGACCTGAATGTTATTTGCTGAAGAGGAAATTAGATTATGATCGTGAATATTAACAACTGTGGTGAACATCTTTTGCATGTACTCTTGCTGTTAATCGACTTATACGTCATTGGTGGGTTCTATACAAAACATGTTTATCAGATGTCTCCCAGCCTAGTTTTGTGATAATTCAGTCGATCTATCCTCAAATGAGCATTTAGAATTATTCTAGCGGCGCTCCTTTGAAATTTTATAATTCTAACACTATTTCTCTGGGCAAATAGTATTCCCATATACATGTCTAGTATCAATATCTGTTTAATTATTAAAAAATCCGCCGCAAGAGGGCCAATCGCGTACTTATCGTGCTACGAATATAAGCGATTTGGGCTTGCCAGGTTAATGGCAGTTGATTCTGACCTCTGAAAGTTGTTCTGTGTCTGAATTGTCTAAAATGATATTGTTCATTTTTACGGACAAACTCTTCTGGTCTTGCACAATACCATACCGCTGCTTAGAGCATAGCAACATTGTTTTAGTTTTACCAGTGTTGGCCGCAGTTTATTCTTTTCAACACCAATATCAAAACATTTTAGCATCAATGTTCAATTGAAGCCAACGAATCGTAACGATAACATGTTGTATTTCAATGGCGTTCGCAGAGGTGGGAGGGGGAGATTGGTGGTCAGACCCCCCTCCTTGACCCATGTGATCAATAAATATTTATTACAAAAAGACTCTTTTTCTTTAGTCACTGCCTCGGAACCCCCCCCCCCATCCCCCTCTCTCCCGAGACCTATCTCTCGGAACGCCACTGGTGTAATTTCGCGCGAATTGCACAAACGGGGTGCCTCTTACAATGCCTTCAACTCACAGGATGGGAACAGGAATTCGATTCGTTGACGAGCGCTACCTAATACACTGTGCAGGATGTTGTAGATTACTGACTGGTTCCTTCAGCTAATATCCTCGGTACTCTGAAGAAGGCGAATTGTGTTGATTGCAGACATATATTTCTAATAGCTCTTGCTCGCTAGCTGGTATGTCAAGCGTTGCAGCAGCATTCGCACACTGTTGCAGTCAGGTGACCTACCGTGGCCTTGAAGGCAATGGCAAGGTATATAGCAAACTTCTCCGGGTTACTAGGAAGAGTTCAGAAGTAATAAGCAAGCATGTTACTGTGATATTGTGCCACGGTAGTGGTTAGCTCCCTGCATGAGCCTGAGTATATTCGAATAAATAGTATAATAGTAACCTATTATCCAGCTATTCGTAGCCAGGGGAGGTGGGGTTGGCACCCCTCCTCCTTTCTTCACATCGCAGGTTCCACTATAGAATCATCAACATGTTTGTGTCGTGGAATTCTCGTGTTGCTGACCACCTTGTTCCCTGGTACACAGGTACGCATCAACGCGTATTAATGCGCTGCAGATGCAGATAACAAACGTGGCGTAGTTTGTCGGTGGTTTTGCAGTGGAATGCTACGACTGGGAGTCAGTGATGACTCGGTAAAGGAAGTTTTTCTACACCCAACTCAGCTCGATGTGTGATACATTACCACCCGTGTGAGTCGAATGGTATCTGGGTGACTTTTGGAATGCTTCCAATGGAGCAGTAGGGCTGGTACGAGGCTTGTCTACGAGTCCGCATGGGTCTGTAAAGCCGTGATGACAGGCCCACAGTCTCTGGCGCTCCTTGGCTTGCTAGAGTCATGTGGTCTTAGGATGGCAGGTCTATGTTCTGAGATCGACGCTAGACGCTGACTTGTTATACCAACGATGGTTGTTCGTGTCAAGGAGATAGACCATGCTCCGTAGATGGGAGAGGGAGAATGTATCCATGAACGGCAGGGTCTCAAGGAGGTGCCCAGTTTTTCACGGCTGACCCCAGGCTGCCGTCATTACGCTCCGGTTAACTTAGCTCCCCAGAAAGGCTTAATTTGCTGGGCCTGTTTTGGAAGATTGGTGTTAGCCAATCGGGGGATCGGAGGTTGCACTGATTATGAAGATACCGCTGTTGGACAGTCGTTTGGGCGGAGGGGGAGAGGGATGCTAATGGGGACCCCGAGCAGAATTGGAGACCCTTAAAATCATGCATTCTCGCAGCTGGCCAAGAGTGCATTCGTAGAGCCACCAGGATTAGGTTGAACAGATCACTCCTCCGGGGACGGTTTGAGTTGAGGCCCATCGAGGTGAGTCGCCAGGGAAGTGTGAGAACGGGGGTTCCACAGTGGCTCGTATCTTGGCGCTTCGTGTGTTGTCTGAGCGGAGCGCGAGTTCATAAGGCTTTCGATGCGACTGGTGTGTATAGAGATGCTCTGGGAATCCTTGAGCAGCGGCGTGTGCCCCCTCTCTTGTGTGCGCCTTGTTTTCTGGTACGAGAGTGCTGTGAAGTGTGGCTCCCACACTTTCTAACACCTGTATGGACTGGATTATGGAGGAGGGAGGGTGACCGGTGACACAGACAGTGGGGTTTCATTCGGTGATAGCCAGGTGTGTGACCTGGACTTCGCTGATGATGAATGCATTACTCGCTGAGTGTGTGGATTCTCTCGTGGTTGTTCTCGAAGTCGGGAAGCCTATCCTTTGGTGGCATATTAGATTCTACTGTTGGTCGTCCCGGTGTTTTTCGGGTGAGAGAGTCGAGGTCATCGAGTCTTTTCTTACCTTTACAGTATCTCAGTGGCTTCGGGTCTTGCGAGCCCGAGGTTAGTAGACGCCTCGTGCCGGCTTGTGGAGTCATGAAGTCACTGGATAGTAGCGTTTGGTGATCACGCATATCTGTACAGAAGAAGCTTCGCGTTTTTGGCTCTGTTGTTTCTTTATTCCAGCGAAGCTTGACCGCTCACTGCTGACTGAGTCGTCATACAATCCCTGCAACTGTTGGTAGGCCTCTTTTCTCTGCCTATCCGGACTATCCCAAACACGTCACTCATGGGAAGCGAGAGCACAGCTTGGAAGGCACCTGGCCACATCCACCCACCGCTTCCAATATCGCCCGGGCAAACGGTCACACGACGGGCACACGTCCAAGCCAGGGCCTTGCCCCCCCCCCCCCCCGATTCCTGAGGCAAACCCGCGGAGCTGCGCCAACTATGCTACAGTCCTACATCAGTTAGATGTTCATTTTATATCTGGTTTGGAATTCCTCAAGCATTTGCCCCCTGACCCTAGCTACGTCCCTGACTGTCCCATAGAGCATGAACGTGAACGGTCTTCGGTCGCTCAATGGCACGGCAACTGAGCCCTCGGGTTCTTGTTAACGTCACTGTTCGTTCCTTTTACAAACAATTTTTTTTCCCAGTCGTAGTCAATCCAATGCTGTGCTGTTGGCTTTGCCTATCTTATGGAATTCTGCATCTCATTGATTTACACACTGAAGCCCCAGCTACCCGTTAATTTGCATGCTCGATGCCCAAAGCTGAAATTAATTGTTTTAATTGTCGTTAATTCCACTTGTGTCAGCAATTGCAAGTTGAATGCCTAGATCCTGTTTTTATGTGGGTCTTTGACTTCAGCGAGTCCAGGTGCAGCAACCACACCTTATATAATTATATAGTTATTACCGAGCTCTAAGTGCGATGTAGAAATTCTAATGTATCGTTATTTTTTTCATTATGTATCGTATATTATATTATTCTCAGTGTTTTTTTTTTTTGTGCACGGAATCGATGCTGTGGGCCCACATGTATGCTAGTGAAAAAATAAGTAGAGTAAAAAAGCCACTTGGGACAATTATTAATCCGTTAAATCCCAGATTCAAGTCAATAAAAAAATGATTGTGGTGAATTTGGGGCTCTGTTCCTGCGATTGTAAATGGCTGTGAATGAAAAAGATTTAGTTGCCCAAAGGAAAAACCGACTTGGGCGAGTAGGGCGACAAATGTATTACACACGTGGTACGTAATTTAATGAATACGTATCGCACTACGTTGTGGGCGAAAAGAAAAAAGAACGTTTTCACTACTATCGTCATTTTAAGTATCGGATACGCTCAAACTTATAATAATGGTATTTCGCTTACCGCAATCATACATGTTCAACTCGATGTTCAACTCGATATTAATTCGCTGTGTGAATAAATCCGAGGCCAAGTAGGAGTGGAGGCAAGTACACCAGGTGAAATGGAACAACGTGACGCACGCAGCCCTACGTGTGTTATGAATGCTTCGGATGTGTTCAATTCGCATCTTACGACAGAAAAGCGAACTCCAGCCCCATGGCCTGGCCTGATGTGCGGAGTTTTCGCCGCATAACCGTCAAAGTATTGTTATGGGTACTAGCCGAGCAGAGGATCGAAACTATACGAGGCACAGCAAGGATGCAGCCCTGAATACTGCCATCTATTGTCAGCTGCGGATACCTCACTCGGTACCTAAATGTTGTGGGGGTTGGGGGTAATCACACTCATACGTCAACTTGCAAATTGACTTAACCCTCGTTCGTACCTGCTCCAATCCCTTGTGCTGAGCGTCCATTGAGAAGGCAACCAGTACCATTTTTGAAGTCTTGGGGTGGACCCGACCGTGTTCGAACCCAGTCTACGGGTGGAAGACCGACTCTCTACCAACTGTGCCACCACTCGGTCAATACCAAACCACTCGGAAGTATGGAGGAGCAAACCCTTAGTCGCTGCTAGTTCAATCAGTTGGTAGGAATCAGTCAGAAGTAGTAACCTCTTCTGAATTCAAATTTGCTACCTTAATAATAATATTTTAATAAAATATTAATTAATAGTATTTTATTATTATTATTATTATATTATTATTATTATTATTATTATTATATTATTATTATTATATTAATAATTAGAATAATAATAATAATAATAATAATAATAATAATAATAATAATACGGTTGTGGCGACATTCCGCAGAACCGAACTGGCCATAGGAAATGGGCGATTTCCGTAGGAGATGGAAAGCATGTTTAGTGGACTTTCTCATTCGTTGTGGTGTTAGTCCTTGATTATTTCGGCGAGATGATGCCAGAACATCCGTTAAACCCTTGCAATCCGCGTTATATGTATGCGTTCTGTCAAACGCAACAGCAGAACGCTCATTCCTACCACCACTAGGTAATTAATACAAACGAGAGATATATCGCATGTGAACGCATGTAACTTGCTGGTACTGAAGAACCCTACATGTACTAGTTTGAGTGGGGCCCAAGAGCTACTTTCAGTTGAAAAGCCTACGTCTTCAGTAAAATCCCCGGGTGAGTCACCTAGTATACTTTCGTTGGCCCCTCCTAAATATACACTTGTTTTACACGAAAACGGCTTCCCATTATTTGAGACGGAGAGGCTTCTCAGCTAGTTGATAGCTGCTTAGACCTGCTTAGACGTCACGGAGTGGATCCGAAAATTTTTCGGAGCAAGCATTTCTAGACTTAGCGGCTGTTATGCCTAGACACCTCTGACCTGCTTTCAGATAAAATAGTACAGACACTCACTATGCACCACATAATCTGACTTTATTCATGCATACATACTACATACATACAACACCATACCACCAACAGGGCACCACCACCATCGTGTGCCGCGCCGATTGGCCGTTACCTACCCCGATCGCCCCTGAGGCACGGCTGCAGGACTGCGCCAAGCGTGGACTGGCAAAAGTGCGCAGCGGAGCGTGACGACTGCTGAAGTCCTCGTAAAGAAGCTCCCGCGCCTACTTCCGAGTATTCGAGGCACCGTAGAGCCGATAGGGAAGTCGGAGCCAGTCTCGCTGGTACGGTGAAATAATGTATATGGGTATATAAATACATTCAACCCACGCATACTGACTACATAGACTGCCTAGAAATCGAAAAAGAATCCATATCCTCACTCCAATGACGTCAGTAACTAAATGATTTCTTTCAATCACGCACGACCCTGATTGTTTGACGGAGCCAAGGATATTCACATTGAAAAAATAGGTAGAGTTATGGGCTTGACCAACTGGTTTTCCCTTGAAAAAAAAACTCCTTCCCTCCATGGGTTATCGGAGTGCGTGACTCAAAACCTTTCGAGTAGGCCTGCCTATTGTGAAGCAATGCCTAACTATGGTTAATTGATACCTGGATCATATTCCATCATTCCGTTTCAATTATCGAGGCTCGCGTTCCTTATCCATTTAAACAGGTCAGTATTATAAAATCGACAGATGCTTCTCTCGAAGAGCCAATGCCAACCGCAATCGGGTTGCATTGTGAACAGTGGGTGGCGTTCCGCCTGCCTGATGTCTAGTAATAACTGCAATACGTTTTCGTGACAAGCATAGGCTGTTGTTTTTATCCCAAAACCTGGAATGTCACTAAAAAAAAAATTACGTGGTTGCGGGTGTACTTCCATGGCCCTCGTGGATTGTTGTTCTCCCCATGCCTGGGAAGGTGCGCAAATGATATTGGCGCAGATTGGGAACAATTTGGTGAAGGGCTGGAAGATCCCTTGACTACCAAGCGTGTACTTTTTTAAATGCAATTTGATGCATCCTAATGTAAGTTAGTATGGTAGTTATATCACTGATTGTACCATCCCGGCTGATATTTGCAAAGAACGGCAACAAAAACCTGACCCCAGAATGACGGTTAATTGCAATGCCAACCAACGGTACCTGTACCTGTTTTTGCGAATCCTTGATTCTGATATCTTGTTTGACTTGACCAGCTCGTTGTTCCCATTATCATGACGCTATAGTCTGCAGCAGATGTTGCCACTTGCCTCGATGACAATCCATTTTTAATATTTTAAGTGTTGTTCACAATCAAATCGGATCTCTCATTGAGTATTCCTCACAGCACCACACAAACCGGTGCTATCATACTCTCTGTGGTGCAATTGGCTAAAGGCCGCTATAGATTCTAGCGGCAGGTACGTTTTGAAGAAAAGGATAAATGCACGTGTCACACTGAATGTTTTCAAGGGTTGTAGTGATCACAATCTGTTGGTTATTCCACCTGGTCCTGGACATCATGACCGACCGACGTTTAGCTGAAATACCGAATCTTTGCCCTCCTTCGCCTCTAGGCATTAGTTTCATCCTCCGAATAACCGAACATCACCACTTAATGGTCACTTCGGAACAACAACGTATTTACATAACGAGCATGTTCCAATACGACTACCCCAATTTGGTCGACCAGACTGATGATTGTTTCAATGATTTTTTTTTTAATTCCTTGACGAAGTCAAGGAATCCATGCAGTCATGACGTTGTGTGTGTGGTGTGTGCGGGTGTGGTGTGTAATGTGACCCTAGCCTTGTTACACGATAACTCGACCACCACTTGAATGGATGAAAGTTCAACTTGGTACATGGTTCCCATAATGAGTATATTCATCCCTATTGTTGGGGGTCAGGGCAAAGGCCATCATGGGATCAAGAACGATTCAAGTCCTGGAAATCCTGTTAAGGATCAAGTCTAAATGCCTGGCCCCGTCAAGTTTGCAATTTCCTATGCCGTTTTCTTATAGAGAGTACAAGAACCTTATTGTTTTCAGGGCGGACCGGGGTCAGATTTGGGAAATGAATTGGGAAATTGTGAAAAAAGTATCAATGCGGCAGATTCCACTCGTTGACACTATAACTCAACCCCCCCTGGATAAATTAAGCTCATACAATTTCGCACCATGGGTCAGGCTTCCTCGACCTTCTTGTTAACAGATTTCGCAGACTGACCTCCTTTTTCTGGTTAATAATTAGTCTTATGAGCACGCACCACCTCCCTCCCTACCTTTTTGCCTCTCTTTTTCTCCGTCGCACTCTGTCATTCTCTTAATAACCGATGTGGAAACAGACACCAGAAATTGACGGATGGACCGATATTGAGTAACCAGTGAACAAAGGGGGTTTTTGGGGGGAAATGACTTAGTAACACGCCAGCGTTCTTACTAGTCCAGTTTTTAAGGGGTCATCAATCTAGCAAGGTCTAACAGAGCGACAGATGCTGCCGGACATGAACAGGGATAAGCTTGAGTGATTTTTTTTTTTTGGCAGCAAACCAAACACCATGCTGGCTACTGTCAAATACATTAATAGACGAATTATAAAAACTAAATATCCATCCTTAAAACCTTGAATGACTTTAATCTTACCACATCATTACACAGACAGCAGTGGATATGCGATAATGACTATGATTATGATAGTGTTAACGACTTGACACATCAGTAGTGGATTTTCCACGTATTTACCCACCCGTTTTTTATTTTGTAATTATCGTCTCATCAATCGATATATCTGACTCCTAGAATCAATGAAGCCATTGGCGATTGCATTTCTAAAAAGAATGAAGATCAGTTCGAAAAAGTCCCTGTTTATCAAGTGCTATCTACTACCACACAAAGTTTTTTTTTTTCGATTACACATTTGTGTTAACCTATATAAAGTCGAGTATTGTCATGCAGATCGACTGTGTATCTCACTCCTCGGTCATTTAACTCACAAAATTCGCGCGGATAGCTCTATGTATCTAATGGAAGGAACCATTTCGGGTTCCCTTACATGTCTCAGTTTAAAAAAACGCACTGTGTGTGAAATCATCCGACTGGTGAGTTATTTTGAATAAGTTCCTTTTGTCATTCCGTTAACTCTTTCCGTGTGTTTGTTTACTCGACAATTGTTATGCATACCTATATATCCGCCACGGCTCGTATCCACGTGCGTACATCCTACTCATCATCATATGGTTCGAAACAGCTCTTGGAATGGGACCTTATCGCACCCTTTCCCTTTCATGGCTGAAGTTAATTGAAATGACATTAGTGACTTCCGACCAATCCGTCAGCAAATATGCCGTCGCATGTGCATGATATAGTGTGTTATAATCAATATGACAGGCATGAGTGTTTCGCTGCAACAGTTCTTCCGAATCGCAGCTTTGACCCTGAAATTCATCTTGCATTCCTCACACTGTCCTCACACGGGCCTCACCGGCTGCAATCTCGCCGCGGTTGCGCGCCCCTGACGGTAAAAAGGAGAACTTGTCATTTTATTCGATGATAATTACTGACTGATTCAAAACTAAAGTAGGCATGGCAAGAATGGAGTTTTATCTTATTACCCACCGCCACATCCATGTGTTATAAATAACAGCATATAACTAGATATTCATCACCATTTCAAACCCGAACGACCGTGGAAGCCGACGTCAGTCACACGTCACAACAATGTCAACAACGACCACCATTCACCTGAAGAGTGCATGTCCAGAGTGCACGAAACCTGCGGGTCGAGGCAATACTATTCTATAGTACGAACTATTGTATTCGGAATGATTGTATATGTAATAATATATTGCAGATGTGTTGGCCCCCTGTGCGGAACGACTGGCGGAGTAGCAATCACTTCTTTAGGGTTGGGGTAAAAATGTAGCAGATCTTATGACCTCTTGACCTTTGAAAAAGCGATTCAAGCGCAGGGTTATGAGGGACTTCCAAGGGAATCCGTTCCGTCGAGATACCGCCCCAAAACTTTTCACTGCGAGTTCGCATTCGGAGAGTAGTGAGTAACCGGTGGAGTCAAAAGGGTGCGTCAAAGCCACCGTGGACTCTCCCTCTTATCATTCTGTGATCAAGGGTATCGGTACTGTTAGTTGCCTCATAATATGCTCGAAAAAGCATGCTCCTTCGACGGAACATACCATATACCTACGGCATCATGCTCTATGGAATACAAGTACCCTAAGTGAAGGAGAGAGAAATCCGTTTCCCGTAACGTAGATGGTCACATTCTAGTTACCTCGTACAAAGTACTGGATGCGATCATCACGGCCAGGCATCATCACACAGTTTTCAAACAGCAGTTACCTGCGAGGACTGGAAATACTTTTTCGAGAAGGATTCTAGGAATTTTCAATGGGCTGATGTTATCACCGATCGTGTTGAACAATGGAAAAAAGATTCATGTTCCACTTCCATCACAGAGTCTTCGGAAGAATCCGAAGAAGACAGTTCATTGAATCATGAAGTCAGCCCCAGTGACTGCAAATTCACTGTAAAATGCTCAATCCAACCCACGTCCTGAAAAACATAGACATTAGTGTACACACCTACCGACGGACTACTCGGGCAGGGTCACTGAGATTTACACATTGCAATCCGCTAGGGCATGGGTTCCTTGATCGACACCAACTTCATCCATCGACACAGGGAGCCTACCGTTCGTCATTTTCATTGATCATAACATTTTGTTTCATCTCTTAACTGCACGATACGAGATCAATCCCAAAGGGATGGATGAATTTGTAGATACAAAATCGCATTCACTTTGTAGTTGTTGGAGACGCAATTTCAGCCTTAAGAATTCGTCGCAGCCCCAGTGATTTTTATCTTGTATAGCGCACCGCTCATCGCTGCGCACGACATACGTATCTATGTCGAACCGACAAGCACCTTGGCTCCAGATCGACATCACATGCACAGACTCGAGACGTGTATCAATATACCGTATCACAGTTCCGGTGGTGCACCTCCGGTATTAGATAAATTGTTGTTTGGAAGCACGTCAGGGACAAATTCACGCATCGGCATGCGTTCACAACCTTGGACTCCTGACGGCACACCACGAAATAGTAGGCTACACTTCCTCCAATGCAGCCGTGAGGGTATATCGGACAGAATTGGGGCACGATTCCGTTACTGCACGAACTAAATTATCACTTCCAGGTTGGACTGCCAGCAAACACAAGCCGTTTCCATAACATTTGCAGAAGAGTTACTAAAACAAAACAAAAAACATTTTGATGATGTTTATAACAGACTTAACATTTGTTAACGTTTCAACAATGTTATATCATTGTTATAACGAATAAAATGGTTGCAAATATGTTTTGGTAACGTGATTATTACACCACAAAATGATGTTCCCAAAACATTAGACGGAACATTTTCATAAACGTTTAAACGACGATGTTGTGTTTGTTGGGCTTCCATGTTGCCAGTTTGCCAGTTTGCAACGTGTCCGAAACATCGCAGTTCGACTAGTAAGGACTACCGCGTCGGTAACACACCACTCTCATGTTCCTGCAGCTGCCGATTGAATACAAAATCCTGTTCAATAGCCTCCTAATTACTTAAATTAATATATGGGGTGGTACCAGCCCCCATATACCAACTGGTTACTGTATCTGATATGCACCTGATCGTGCCTTTCGGTCCTCTGCAGGACGACTCCTCGGTGTGTCCTCACAATCTTTGCCACAACAACTTGAAGAAATACGAAACCCCCACCTCACTCGAGCAATCCATCTCTCAAGCTCTCTCAACTATTCAATCAGAGCTCAATACAGACATTGGCTTTTTTAAGCAAATTATGCGGAGGCCCTCGGCGTGACCGTTCGTAGTATTCACGACATGTATGAAGGATGTAACACCTCACTTCCCCAATATGATGATATGAACTTTATTAAGGCGTCCCCATGTGTCAATGATTTCTTTGCAACCATCTTGAGCTCTAACTTACACCCTTACACAAGCTCAACCTTCTCTTTACCGATATGCATCTACTGTTCTCAAAACTCTGGTTGTTGTTTCTTCAAACGCTTATTTGGCGGGCCACTGCCCTAACAGCGAAGTTCCACAAGTTTTCTTTTCATATTGCCTTCCTATATTCCGCCTCCAATCGTTCCCAGCTACATGACAGATGATGTAACATGTTCATACCAAATGTTTAAAATTATCCACTTTTCTTGATCTTCCACAATTTGCCTCAACACACAGATAATCTGACGTTGGGAGAGTCCGTACCATCTGCTCCCCTGTTTATCCTGAATACACCTCACACTGTGACAAAATCCTGGACATTCATATCGAATTCAGGATTCCTGCTCAATGTCACTGACTTTGTCAACCGAACAACCAGTGACAATTTGTTCGTTACTGATGGAGAGACCATTTGGTATTCAACGTGTCGATCGACCTGCGAGGCAATTTTCTTCTTTAAAAAATCAAAAAAATCAATCTGAAATCGAATTCCCTCCTGACTTTACTCTGTCAATGACCGTGGATTTCAGGCTGTCATCACCTCGGTAGAGACGTTAAACTTGTGTGAGTATCTAACTCTAACCTCATTACTTGACTCACTCTCATCCCGCTAGTTGGTCGGGGTTGGGTATAGACCACGTGCACATCCAACACAAAGCCACACGTCCATCGTGTGTGTGTGTATTGCAAGGCAGGGTTATTTTATTATTATTATTATCATTATTATTATTATCATTGCGTGTAGATCTCACTCTTCGGTTAAGCTTACAGAAGTCACAGGTTGTCCTGAGTCATCATAGATACATTGACTGTACTTCTACCTAATATATATATATATATATATATATATAGATATATATATATATATATATATCTAGATATATACTAATATATCTATATATATATATATAATATATATATATATATTATATAACAAAGTATGCTGAGCTCACAAATAATAGAATGTTGACCCATGGGGTACTGAAAGTATACAATCTTTCGGGAAATTTTCCTCAGCCGAGTGACAGTAAATCAGAAAAAACGCTTAACACTAAACTGAGCAGCAAATAGGCGGTTATATACATGCAACATAACGACCCATTCTTGTTTAATAACTCCCTACTATAAACTACCACCGCGTATTACAAACCACTGATAATCATCAGTTTCCTTAAACTTTCACGAGCCCTAACCCCAACAGCCTCAAACGATCCATCGTTTTATAGTCAGTGCCTCCGACTGCTGCTACGCATCTGCTCTGACACTGAAGACTAACATCGCAGAAACGGCACGTCTCACCAAATATTTTCTTTTCCAACGGTACCCTATGACTACATAAGAGATGCTGTCGATAAAGCGAGGGCGGGCAACGCAGCGACCTGCTATCCTATTAGGTAGAACTGAAAACTCAGGGCAAACGAACATATATCACTGGTCAACTGAATACAACTCTATGCCTGAATGTCATTTCTCCCTCCCTGAATCACCCAAGGTTATTATACGTATTTTAATGTTTCACGAAATTTATACACACTATGGATCAATACTTTGTACAATTAATATGGCTGTAAAACTGATTCCTGCTTCATTGTCCTGTTGAGGCGGGTTATTATGATTTGGAGGGCTGGCATCTAGAAACGCCTTCTTCAGTGCTGACGAGTCTTAACTCTAAGCCGTTCACTAACTGGAATCGTGAGGGGAATCATTCGCAATACTGTGGTATATTAAAAATGTTGAATATTTTACCCCAATTAGATTATAAGTCCTACAGCTGACATCGAGGTTTCTCAGGCTCATGTTTATAGTTATCTACAATCTACCTCCTTATTTATAAGTTTAAACAAGCAGCTGAACAGTTGTGTTATTATTTCGAAGAATTATTTCACCCCTAAAAAGTTTTGGTTGGCCCGAATTGATCACGGCTCGGAACACGATCGTTTTTGTTGGTGGCAATTGTGGAATGCTAATAATGGGCGACCCCGCAGTTGCTAACTTATCGTTTTAAAAGTTAAAAAAAAACTTCATCGCAAACTTACCAGACAATGCATTCATGATCACAATAATGAACTGATTTCTCATTGACGATGTATTGTGTAGAGACAGTACTAGGTTGTGGTCCCCTGGTCCAGAAACCCTGGGAGAAAAGCCCAGAACCACCCCTCTATAAATGCAGATGCTTTTGCAAGTACTTTTCTGATACGTACGCAAGATCAGACGAACATATTACTTCCGAACAACAGTCCATTAGTGACTTAGTATCATGTTGTTATAGGGGGTTTAGAAAAAGTAATATAACCGTATCATTACATCGGAGATGGTGAGACATGGTGTGGCAAAGTTGAAACGACAGTTCTATCAGGCATTGATTGTATTGGGGTAGTTCTCAGTAATGGTGCCTCCCAGTGCATTAACTGTCCACCTTGCTACATTTTTTCTACCATTGTGACGTACAATAGGTCCTACTGTATTTAGCACTGGAGGTATGGTTCCCGTTCTTCAAAGTAACACTCTTATCCGTCTGTCCCCAGTAATTATAGACCGTCATTGTTCCAGTATAAATTTCTGAAAGTTTCGGAGTTATTGATCATGCCAGAGGTTTAAACTTGACGAGTAATCAGTTTTGTTTTAGAAATAGATATGGTGTTTACAATGGTGTTAGTTTGTTGAATTACGTACTTTTACGAAATTTACGGAAACAAATCTCTTTGTCTGTAGTTCAGACCTGAGAAATGTTTTGATGATTCAATCTGCCTGACGGTTTATTTTTCAAACTCCATAGTGTATTACCGAACGAGAATTATTCTTAGATGTCGTTATTAATGGAAGGGGACGTGCAATCATGAAACGTCTTTTGAAGGTTACAGAGGTACAAGAAGAGTTAGTCATTCTTCACCGGACTTTTTAATGTGTTTTTTGTGCGGGATTCTTATGAATGAACTGAATAACACAAACTTGGCATACTATTCGTTAGCTTATGCTGACTATATTACTCTGTTCTGTACAAACTGTCCCCAGGTTTGCTTCACCTCATTGATATCTGTGCTGATTTCTACACTTTGACGGTTTCTTTTTGGCATTAAGAAAAACCAAGTGTTGGCAGTGGGTAAAACTAGTAACTATTACACTGCAGAGCCTACATTTAACGAAACAGATAAACTCATTGGAGTTTGACAGCTTAGATATTCTTGGTGGGCGTTAATTTCACTACAGAAATAATATTATGTTCATAATAATAATGGGATTAAGTAAATGTAGACGGAACTCTCTGAGCTCGATTGGTATGTTCTACCCTGTTCTCAATATGCGTAGCAAGGTGTACTTGTTTAATACGGTAATGTTTTCCCCCACTATTACTGTCTGGATTAAGATGGTGGTGCCTAAGTCATTAAATATTGACCAATTACAGTCAGCTCAAGGTGTTTTAGTGAAACACTCATTTGGGCTAAGTAACGAGGGCGCCACCGTGCTTGCTCCATCTCTTAGGTATACCGTAATCATTATCCACTGAAGACCAAATTTTGCTTCCTTTTTACCCGAATTTGCATCAGGACACGCCTACTATAGATTTATGTGCCCATTTTCTTGGCTTGTATATACCAGTAATGTTTCAATACCGGGGACACTGATTGAAGGCCTCGTGAATTATAGGACCTCTCCTGTTTGTTCAATAATCAGAAGAAGAATATTCGCCAAGTCTTGCCTACCCCAGTATGGTGATGGTCTGGTTGATCGTTTAAGGGCAATGCTATACTCTGGTAATTATGATACACCCTGGTCAAACGAATACACCACTGTTTAAACTTTCGACGAAATCGTTTCAGATTTTTGTTTGTATAGTCAGGGTATGATTATATGTTAATAATTGGTATTACTGTTGACAGCTCTTTGATGTTGTGGTTTTCTCAGGTCCGGAGGTTGAACGAATGAAATTAATTAAATAAATATTAAAAACATAAACATTTCTTCGGAGGCGAGGCGAAGTGGACCCGACAAGGCATTTAAGATGCTAATGAGTTGATTCAGGACGATTAAAATGTTCGGCAACGGAGTGGTAGTAGCCTGCGGGGGTTGTCGCGAATTGACTTTTGTTGGTTTTTTGAACCGTAACCTGAAAGCTGTGCCTGTTTCACAAACATAATGGCCACATGGCAAACGTACAGTGAAAAACATATACACATGGCTGAATACATGTGAGATTGGGGGGCTTAATATAATATATATATATATATATATATATATATATATATATATATATATTATTATATTAAAATATTTTGGCTGTTCGGTTAGCCTTGGTTCTTGTTCATGTTGATATGTTAGTATACACTTTCTCCAACAGCAATATGTTCAGGGAAACGTCTTCAAGAAGAAGCGAGGTGTAATTTCGTCGCATCCTGCTCAGACGGGAAAAGATGAGAATAATGCCGTAAGACATGCGCTGTGAAAGGTGAACTAGACAAGTGAATACTAAGATATATTCCCGGTAGATTCTCGGTCCATGATGAAGAAAACTGAGAGTCAATGTCCGCTAACAATGCATAACTGGTGTGTGAACAAAGGTTTCTTTGGTTGATCAACGGTTGCAGGTTGGACAAATAGAAACATTATCTTTTTTTAAGGTGCAGAATGAGTTGTAGTTGTTCAAGAGGAGTGGAGCATACCGACAATTTTACCACCCAATTTATGAAAAAACTGTGGGAGTCCTATCCTAGTGAACACCATTTTCAAGATGGACGTCGGATGCCATCTCAAAATCTAGGGGTGTACAACAGAACTGACGTAAGATTCAGGATCCACTTGTTTGACTTACTCGAACAAGTGTCTTTTCTAACAAGAATGTAAGTGTGAGATTTTTTTTTTTTTTCTTCAAATGGCAAAAATGACGGCTATTCTGTTTTTTTGGTCTCTTCAAGAAATCTTATTGATACCAAATCAATCGCCAATCCTACCTAACTGAAGAGTGTCACGGAATTGTAACCCACGCAATATATACGCGGCCCCATTGAAGTGTTCATAGAAATTAGGGTTCACTGCGACCGTCCATTAGCACATCTACTTCAATATGTCGGTTGTTTGGAAGTAGGTGGTATGGATTAATATCTACAGACGAGCCAGAGATTGACCTGGAACTACATCCACTTTTTGTTCCTATTTCGTCATTCCAATCAATGATCTTAGCTCAAGTGCTGGAGAGAGAGGGAAGGGGAGTTTTCGTATCGCACGTGTAAGAGTAATTCCGTACTTTTGAATGGGCATCTGTAAATATAAACGGTATTGTGTCGCACTAAGATCGGTGAATACCATATAAGATTAAGGTATGGGGAAAATGTAGTACTCCCGTATAATTACCGATCATTCTATCACGTCAGTTAGATATAAGGATCGTAAGGGACAGAAAAAAACTGTTGATGTTTCGTCTTGAAGAAATTAAATGTGTGGAAACTGATTTATGACTATATAGCAACGATTAGGGGGTCAAGATTATGTTACTCGCCCACGTCCACAGTGTTAAAAAACACGATTTATAACTAGCTCGTGGTTGATCGTAGTCCCTAAGAAAATCCGAGAAATTCCTGTGCATCTATGTGCTACTAGTAAAGCACAAGTTTACCAAGAATACAATACGAGCTTGTTCGAGCCCTACCAAGATCTTTTACTAGATACGTTCTCTACGACGCGCTCCAACACGACCAGACCAATGTGAATACGCATTGTGCTCATTTAATCAACGTACCCTCGTATTGAGCTCGTACTAATCGTGAATACCTCGTAGTCTTACGTACTGGGAATCGTTCCACGAGGGGTCGCCTATACTGTACGAGCAACCCATGTCAACACGATTATCACAAACACCCACGATTTATTACGAACGCAGCAAGGATGTCTCCAAAAGTTTTGAGCGAACTCAAAACTGAAAATATATATCTTTTTGACCAACCTTTTGGGCTGTTCGCTAACGAGCACGATCTGTTCAGGATATGTCACGACGCGTATCCTGTGTTATCACGATAATTGATACGTGCTGGGAACGATGCGTCAAGATATCAGGGCTCTTTATACAATTGTGTTCAATATTGTGAAAGTGGGCGAGTAACATTACTCTAACTGTGCGGGTAGCCGCTACCACCATCCGTGTACACTCCTGGTGACAAAACGTTTAGCTTAGTTATTCCCAAAGATGATCAGGTTCACCATAGTTCATGTATTTTCCCTAGCACCTATTGGATTGACCGAGACTCTTCGACATTTTCAGCCCTGGGTACCCCTCGTTGTACCCATCACATTCGGATATTCGATGGATAATCCAGCCCTCGATGACAGTACTCCGATTCGAGCAGTGGACTTCGTAACATAGGATCATTACTACGTGCTCACCTGGGGAGCGCTTCGTGTGTACCTGGTTCATCCTTCCCGTTGCTCAGTCCTTCCTCGGACTGAAGACCGGGGAATCTGTATGCCAACGGTACCGGCGGGGGGATCGCCTCGCTCGAGTTCAAGAGTTCGATGACTCCGAGCAACTACCGGATTCCATATCAAATATCCGCCATGGATGAGAAATTTGAGCTTGGCAACAGTATTTCATCATTTCGAACGATGTCAGAACTAACATTTGGAAGATACTCTAGGTTGTATCCTATCCTTCAAGTTCAGCATAATACCAAATTACCAATACCCCATAATTCTTCCAAAATTATACTAAATTTACTTGCTGCAACATGTATCAGCTGATGCACAACTGATCACTCCTACTCTGAACTGGACAACAGTGGTAGACATTATCCTAAAGGCCTAAGAACCAAGTTTAATAACCATTGCCAACTAAGTTTGATACGGACTAGTTCATGACCATTTGATATCCAGGCTGTGAACTGCGTTTGATACTATTATATGTTCTTGATTGCGGCGCTCACTATTGGTTGTTGGTTTGTATTATTGTGGGAACTTCAGTTTCTTGAAGTCCAAGTCATCCAGATTCTGAAAGCTTCAAGATGCTGATGAAGGTTCAGTCAGATTACCCCATGTAGACATATTTTCGTGTATTCACGGTATAATGAGAAGCAGAATCTTCTTGAATCACTTGCAAATGTGACGGCGCTTTTCCGTGTCGTACGCTTGTGTTGGGCATCGAACGAAACGTGCCAACCAGTCACTCAGCATCGTTGTTTACACGCGATATCTACTCTACATTTTTAATAATACTGAATCTGCTTTTCCTAACTATGTACGAACAATGTAGCCACAATCATATTTTTTTATTGTATACTCGCCGGCAGAGAAATGTATCCTATTCAAGGCCCAGCAAACTTGAACTAACTGCATGGACCTTATTGTCAGCTGCATGACTTCACAATATCACGAAATAGCAATGCCTCTGTAGCGGCACCTAACTGTGGCGTGGGACTATGCCAGCAGGGTCCATTTTTTATGTCTTTGGTATGACCCGACCGGGAATCGAGAACCATGTTCTCTCAACCGGGTGGAAGGACGACGCTCTACCAATTGTGCCAACCACTCGGTATTGCTGTACTACTGTATATCAAATGTATAGTCATTTATACCGCATTATTTTTTTTTATGTATGAATCCTAATTTTTCTGCTGTTCTCGCCACACATTATAGAACTTGTGTATGTTACGTTCTCGTTGAAAAGGATACCAACCAGAAATTGACGTGACAATAGTCATCTTTTTTAATTGTTCATTCATTCTCTCTCACCCACTGCATTGAGGATCACAAACAGCGATGTTACTATGGAGAGGATTGTATGTACAAAACACGATGCATAGTTGTAAACCCTGGGAATTGCGGTAAGTAACGTTTTTACAGCAGCCTGCCATTAGTTCGTACGCGTATCACGAGGGAGGCGTGGCTACACTGTCACCTGAAATCGGCCAAGTAAAAAAACTGCGAGAAGGCGGAATCAGCGTGCGAATCCTCTGTTGGAGGTGGAATGCGAAACCTTATATCGGTGTTCATCGTTCTTGGGCCGAAAGGACATCTTGCTGCCGAGTCTGTTTTGCGAGCGCTATCTGGAAATGCAGCGCTGTAATATGTTATATTTTTTTTCGAACAAATTGTGTACACCACCACCCTGCCCAGTTTGCCTGTGGGCAGGTTATCACTTGACATGAGGCTGGTTGTAACACACGAGAAATCCAAGGTGACATTGTTCGGGATGTTTGTCACATTTGTTGGGCGAGTTGTATGCGAACAGTGACAACCATTCTCAGCACGTTGTCTCTATAAATGCGAGATCAGCATAGGTTACAAACTCAACTAATAAGGTGTAGTTTCAAGACATTTTTACTGTGATTCTGAGCAGCTCCGAATAGACCTTTGTATTTGCTGTTATTTATTTAGAATTGGTCGTCGACACTCGAGGTGGAGCTGATTGCTTCTCCAGATTATCCACGTGCGAACCACTATGGCGAGGATTACGAGTGGACTGTCTACAGTCCTATCAACACGCGTGTGGAGCTGGTGTGGACGCCGCATGGATGCACCTCGGCTATCTGGAGCTTTTTCTGCCGGCCTCTCCGGGGAAGACTGGACTCCCCTGGTGACGTACACCGGACTGCAAGAGGGTATTGTCGCGACGTCACCGACTAATGCCCTTTCAATCAAGTACTCGCCGGTGGGGCTATACGGGCGGCAAGAGCAGGTTTATCGGACATGTTACCGCGATTGCAGAAGGTATGGTACACTGGTAGTTCCGTTCTGTCAGGAGGTTTCCTGATGAATTAGGCTTTAGGACTATTACACACACAGCATTAGCGGCTGTGGGACGATCGAAGCTAGGAGAGGGAGGTTGCAAGGTCCGTGTTTAATTACTGTGAGTTTCGATGCTCAAATTAGGAATGATTGGAACAGATAGAAGCATGGTAACATGCTGGCAATATTAAACAGACAATCCTTTATGGAAAAAGTTATCCTCCTTCTTGCATTAGTTATCCTATTATTTGATGTTTATACTGAAATCGAGGTGCACCTAGAACAACTTTGTATCGTGTTTGCCATGAACGGACACGAAAAGTGAGTGCATACAGGTTTACCTCAACGTGGACTCCCAATTGTAACTGACTGATTATACGCGGTTTATATTGAATCACTCCGCATATAGAAGGATAATGAGATATAGCAACCGTCATGAAAATATAAGAGAAGGCAGCATACTGAAGACATGCCCAAGCTTAGATGCGAGAGAGCGCCTTACATGCGATGGTTTCTGGATACAATTCTCGCTCGGCTACAAACTTTACAAAAAGTTTTTTGGTGATTCCTTTCGTATGATCTTGAACTTAGAACACAATTCACATCGGAGTACACAATATAGCACTACGCCAAAATTAGGAGAGCCATGGTAATGGCTTTGTAGTGAACATTGTGTAAATAGTCAGTGTCGTTATCAGTGGAACACAATGCCAACCTGATTTCTAACTGGCCTACATGAATATTGCAAATGGAACCTCCTCAGCTCCCTTCCCCTAATACTCAATTAACTTTGGAACTATTGCTAATTGCCTCCAGGTAATCAAAACGGTTACGATTATATGAGAATAATATCTAACCCCTAATTTACTTTCTTATTTCTTGCTATATGTTAAATTTTGGGAAATCGAAGTAAAGTGTTCACGGGTCATTGCCTTTTTCCTTTAGCTAACCCACCAACACTAACACTGATATTGAGAAATCGCTTCCGGTTTTCAATCGCTAGCCGGAAGCTAGAAGCTAACCCCAAATTCTCATTACGGAAACGAGTAACTCTGGAGTTATTTGCATACAGTAATAGCAAATAGGGAAAATGCAATCATATGTATCACTATAAGTCATAAAAATACCGTAAACGATTCAAGTAGCAAATTACCCCAAAATTAGGCAAGGACGGAGTCTCCGTCCTTTCCACCGAAAAATCATCTGTCATTATCAGGGTTCGTTAATAGTTGCGGTCGAATTAATGATATTTGCTATCGTCTACGGTTATATTGCCAACGGGCATTCGTCTGCATATAAACAAAGTAGAAGTTCAGGCGGAATTCACAGGAGATAATGCACTCCTATTAGCGTCCAATGCATACTATTTATCTGATTTATCTTGTCGGTTACTAGTCAGCGCCGCTAGAAATGATCTGGGTTTTTATATCCTCGTTGACTACAGTGAAAAATCATCCTATTCATTCAATATGAATAAAGATGGGAATCTAACACAAGCTGATCCTTTCAATCAGTTCTTTTTCAATTAGAGATTAATGAAAAGATACGAGGGTCTTTGTTGCAGAATTAAAACCGTGATGACGCCATAATAGGAGGTTAGTGATTCCCGAGGAGTAGCCGTGGAATCAGGACATAAACGATTTGATCCAACCACAGTCCCGAGTATATGTTATCATCCATTCATGAAATTCAGAAAAAATAAACAGGGAACTTCTCTATTTGATCAAATTGGATTTCCACAAAACTTCTAATTGAACGAACGACACGAAAGACAAGCAAACGGCTCTAGAACACGTGTGTTGCATGCTACCGTTACAAGTACGAATGGCCGGGCGAGCGACAGTTCTACTTTTACACTCGACAGTATATGTTAAGTAGCGTATTTACGAAAATAGCCAATTACTTGCCCGATTGAGTCGGTCCAGCGAGTGTGGTGGATTCTGATACGAAACCATGTCGTGATCGGGATGATTAGGGGAATTAGTAGGTATTTTGGAAACAATGGAAGAGAGTAAAAAATTTTCAGAACCATTGACATAATGAAAATTCGTGAAAAATTCGAGCATGGTGATCGTATCGAAGACAAGTGGTCGTGCCATTGTTGATGTTTGTTGATGGTGGTGTTGGCTGCGGCGGCCGTTATATACTGTAAATCCTGTAAAAAATATAAATACTGTTGGTTATTTTCCGTCTTTCGACCCAGTGCATTTATTGACTGGTAAGTGAGACTTCTCCGGTCAAAGAGACGGGAGGTAGGAACATCTGATGCATGGTTTCCTAAAGCGGGAACTATTCATGACGGAGAATTTAAAACTCCCATTCATATGTCAAAATCTAGCATGTTGTGATATCCCGGGAAATTGCTACTAATAACGTCCGAAACTTAGCAGTCTAACGTTGAGTAGCATTCCCTGAGTCTTCGCTAATGAAATCGCGTATACCAGACCAGATCTCAATTTCGCACCGGTCTAGTGTTTTCACCATCCACCCCCACTTTGTCCTTCGACCCTGGCATTTGTCATTTAGACTACATGTGCCATAATTCCTATTCTATATCGTGAAAAAAGACGAGATAATATTTTCAGTTGTTAATTCGACCCTGCATTGTCATCTTGACTAATGTGCCATAATTAATATCTGAAGTCGGAATGTTCAGGGTATTAGGTTATACGAGGGGGCCCAATCCTCTGCTCAAATAAAAGCTGATGGGAAATCTATACCAGCCTAATATATATCGAAAGAGTCGTGAATGGACCTAGTACTATATATGTTAGATTACGTAACGATTCCGGCACGATCGAGAATGCGTACCAAACGCGAAATAGGCCATACAATTGTGGAATCGTGTGCTCAACTTGAAACATTGAAAGCTTCCACAAAAGTTCCGTTGATCGGCCACTTCTCAAGTTCCCCAAAAAAAGGGGGGGACATAATGGTGTTGCCTCTAGCAGGGTTATGGGATAAGCCTGTTCCCGATTGCAGATACTGGATATGGTAATGCCCTATGGGGTCAAAGATCAAAGAAAGTTCAGGCAGATGCCTCGTGAGTCGGTTTGTGCTGATCCACTAGTGTCCTTGTGGCTCTCAGTGTTTGTATTTCTCTAGTCCAGGAGGGCACCTCCTTTTGTCGACATTTAGTTAATCGTACGGTCCGGTCCATCTGGGGGAGACTTCATTCTCGCTCTGCGGGAGTTCTCGAGCATGACCAGATCACCTTCTGAAAACGGGCGGTACTTAACTTACTGTATAATGGTGTTTCTGCTTAATCTGGCCGCCGTCGTCTCTTCTAAAACTTGTTGAAAGGTTGTGGTAGGCGGTTTTGTAGTGTCGCACAATATTTGCGGGGTTGTACCTGGGGTCTGCCGTTGACAGAAATGGGATTAATTGATAAATTGTGATACTGGAATACGGCATTCCCTGCCATGAGTAAACGTAGGGTGAAACCTGTGGTGGAGTGAGTGCTGTGTTATATGCAAACTGAACATGACCCAGGTCATCCCCTGATCCTTGGTTTGCCAGTAAGAGTGTCGCAAGTTGACTTTAAAGAGTCCGATTAAAACCTTTCGACTAACCGTCTGATTGAGGATGGTAGGCCGTCGTTCTGGTCCTATCTTGTTTACACCGAGTTGCTTTACACAAATGTTTTGCAAGGACTTCACCTTCAAACTGTCGACCTTGGTCGGGATGGATCTGTTTTCTGGGATTCCATGGCAAGATTGGGTAGTTTCAACATGCAATCGGCAACTGTAACGATCTGGTGGTAACGGCATAAGGTTTACCTTATTTGGAGGAAATGGTCCATAAACTACTAGGCACATATCGGTTGCCTTTGGGGGTTGCAGTTCTGTAATATCTGCGCAAACCAGTTGAAGGGGTCTGGATACGTGGAGGTTCTGCAGGGGCGGCTCTATTTCTAGGTTTGGTTTGGCTTCGATTAATGCCAGGGTTCGCACAAGGCACTAGTCTATTATGTCCCCTATGCATGTAGGCCAGTAAGTAACAACATTGTTGGGCTTTCTGTAGCGTCTTGTCAAAACCTAGTGTGCAGAGTGTTGCCATGGAGGAGCTCAGGGTTTGGTTCGATCATACTTTCGAATAATGACCGTTTGCAGACAAGATTCGTCTGGCAACATCAAGCGACGATAGGAGTATTCCATCCACAAGTGTTCAACTTCGGGAATTCCCCCACAAAGATTCTGCAAAGTCCTGCTGTTACCCAATGAGGGTAATTTGGTGGTCGGTGTCTGCCCCCGTTAACCCAGGCGATGACTTCGTTAAGGTGTTTTCATTTCGCTCGTTGGCAGCTCTCAAAATTCAGGTCGCTGGGGTAAAATGACACCGTTTTATTGATGATTTACCTGACTTCCCATTCGACTGTCGGCTTCCCTCTGCTTGGGTACTGGTCTGCCGTAGTAGAGGCGCAACTGTCCTGTGGGGGTGCCATTTCTTTCTTCTTCATGTTTAAAGAGGCTGTTAATTGCAAATCATCTGTGGGTTGCAGTGAACTTGCAGCGCTATCCTGTTGTGTTCATTTCCTGTTGGAGACGTGAGCGAGCATCCGCGTTACCAGTCTTTGTTCCTGGTCGATACTACTTCCCAGTCTGAGGTCCATCTCTAAGGCCCTCTTGCTCTCGGCCCGTTGTAATCATTCTGGATTGAGGATTTTCCGAAGGCCGACCAGTGGTTTGTGATCTTGTGAGATTTGTGAAATGCGAAGCCGCTAAGTAGTGCCTGAAGTACTTAACTGCCAATACGTCGCATACCTCTCTGTCCGTATTTAGACCATCTCGTCAGTTTTTGGTAACCGGTGCTGGCCTACGCTATTACAACTTCTTCCCCAATTTCTCAGATTGATCAACACAGCTCCGTTGCAGTTATGATGCATCCGTATGTAGTTGAAACGGTTCAGAAAAATTGGAAACCTAGTAAGGGGGGTGATTTAGTTTTCTCCTTCATGGTCTCGTCGGCGTGCTGACAAACTGCGATGACCATTCGAATGGTATATCTTTCCTGGTTTAAGTTTCGTTGTATGGCGACTGCCAACTTATCGTAGTCGCTGATGACTTTCCTGTTAATATCGGTCAACCCGCGGACGCTCGTACCCTGTCACACACCTCACGTGGTAATGGGGCCAATCTTGAACTTTCGTGATGTTGTTCGGATCCAGGTTGTACTCCTTCGTAGTTTTAGCCACGTACCCCAGAATTCCCCTCCTCTTTTGAAACAAGTGCCCTCTGTGGATTTGAGGGTTAGGCCAGCGTTACGGAGTCGGCTGAGTACGTCATCACGGTTCCTGATGTGCTTCCTCGAAATCTTACCAAGATGATGATGTATCAAGGACAACCAAACACGACGTCCAGTGAATAACCTCTCAATAATAACTCCATGAGTCGTTGGAACGTGGGTGGTGCATTCTTCAATCCCATGGCATGACTTTGAACATGTGTCGGTTGGTAGAGACAGATCGGTGTTGAAGCAGTTTTCTCTCTGTCGGGTGTGTCCATCAGTAACTGCCAGTACCCCTTGTGAGGTCAATTGTACTGAAATACATGGATCCTGCGAGGGCGTCTAGGGTGTCGTCAGTTCTTGGGAGGGGGTGAGATCTTTGACATTGGCGGAGTTAGTTCGGAGTTTAGTTTACGATAGTCTAGCAAAACCTGTACGAGTTGTCTTTCTTCTTGACCATAACAATTGGTGACGACCAAGGGCTTGTACTCTCTTCGATGATGTCATCGTTCAGGAGGGTCTGTACCTGTTTATCTATCTCCACCTTAATCTTTGGTGACGTTCTGTATGCCCTTTGCCTGATTGGTGCTGTGTCATTCGTTCTCACTGGTGTTGTATTAGACTTGTTCTTCCAGGCTTTTGGCTGAACACATCAGAGTACTCTAGAAGTAGGTTGCATTACTTCACTGCTGCAGTCAGGAGAGTCATGATGTCTTCATCAAGGTGTACATTCGGGATACCTTGCGGATGGTGTTGATGCTCTCCTGCCGTCTGGTTGGTTGTTTCGATCAAGGCAGATTGGTCATTCTGCTGGTTCACAGAGTACGCTTTGCCAAGTAGTTGACCTTCGTTGATTTTCACAGCTCGTGAAGGTTAGGTGAGTGGTAGGATCGTTATCGTTGTTATTGTATTAAATTTGTAACATTGGTGTATAGGTTATTGCCTTGGAATTAGAATATCTGGCTGGTCAAGACCTTTGAGGCTTACCAGGCGACATACTCGTCTGGGTACACTCGATATGGTGAAGTTTTCATCTGGTGGTACCGTCATTTGCGTCTCTGGTGGGATGGTTACACTCCCTTGGAGTACGAGGTTGCAGCTTGCTGGTGAATTGCGTGTTGGTCAACAGTCTGATTTCTTCTCCTTCTCCGTTGATAGTAATGGTTCCCTTGGCAACATCAACTGTACAGCGATTTCATCGGTAGAATTTTGGGAAGACAAGTCCCATCCAGAAGAATTGGTTGTCTAATGTTACGAGCGATAAAGAATTCTTCTTCGAGAGTATTCGAGCCAATAATCAGATTTGCTGACACTCTCCCAATAGCGTCAATTACATGTCCGGTTGCTGAGGTAGCGATGAAATATGGGTGTTTTCTTCTCTTTTCGTTGTCTACTGAGAGTTGGGAATCTATTTCTTAGGGTCCGTTAATAAGAGTCAAATCTGAGCCTGTGTCAATGAAGGCGTCTACTGCAACATCCTCTATCAGTAGGGGAATGTAAGGAATGGTTCGATTATCATCGATCGTGCTTACTTCTGGACCTTCAGTACGGGAGTAGTTTGGGTCTCTTCTGATTTGGTAGTTGGCAACTGACCCTCTCGCAACTAAGACTCGTTTCCCCTGGTCATGGAAGCTCACTTGTCGTCGTGGACTAACTCGGTTATTACTAATCTTCCTGGTGATCCCTGATGTGTCGATCTTTGTTGGCCGGTGGTGGGTCGGTCGTCCGGTGGTGATGATGGTAGTGGTCACGAAAAGTGAATAGTCAGGGCCTTCCAGTTCGATAGGCCGATACTGGTGTTTCCGAAGGACGAAGATCGGTAATCCTGACGACGCGGTGATGGTGATCGATAGCGTCCACGATGCGGTGATGGGGATCGGTATCGTTGGGAGTACGATAGCTGGTAGTCCCTTTCTTGGTCACGGTATCGATACGGGCCATCTCGAATAGTTTCGGAGAGTACCGTCTACTAGAGTATCGGTGTGGAGACTGATCGTTGCGGCTGTAACGTTCGTCCTTACTGTCCTCCAGTTTTACTTCTAGCTTATCTATTTTCTCGGTCACTTATCGACTGTCTCTGAAGATGAGCATGTTCTGTCCTCATGAATAAACGACTGAATTGTGGAACTGCGGTGCAGGTGCGGGGTCGTGCTCTGTTGTAGAGGTGTTTGTTTGGGGCATAGTTGGCATATAAATCTTGCTTGCGTATGAGCTCGTTCTATGCGCCCAGCAAATCTAAAGCCTGCTGAAATGTTGTCGCTCCAACCAAGCTCATTGACCTTAAGTCTAAGGTAGGGGTCCTAGCCGATGACAAATCGTCTGGAGCAGTCTCCTTCAATTGCGTTCTTGCCGTACTTTGGAAATGCTTCATTTACCAATCTAGAAGATCAGCAGCGTACACTTCAAGGGGTTCAGCTGGTAATCTCGGACGGGCTTGCATATTGATTTGGAACGTAGTTATTATCAATCGGTTCCCAAATACTGATCGCAGCTTATCCTTAGCTTTGGGTTGTTAGTCTGCTTTGATTGTCATCTGGGTTAGCGATCCCAAAAGGTGAACGCGGCGCCGTCAGCCTAGGGGGAAGCAACTTCATGCAACTAGTTTCTTTGGTATCCCTAGAGGCGGATACGGCGACTTCCAACCGTCTAATCCAATGCCCGAAATCTTCCGTGCCGTCACCACTAAAACAAGGGGGCAGATCTAACCTATACCCTAGTATGTCGGCACCACGCGCGCCAGGCTTCTGTGCCATGGCGACGACAGCGACTTGCCAAAATATACTACCGGACTATCAATGGGTGTAGACTAACAGGCAAACAGTGGCTACTGCGAAGGGGGGAGGGGGGGGGGGGGGGCGCGAGGAATTACAAGTTCCTAAAAAGTGATACAATAGCTACTTTATCCGGGAGTACGACCTAAATAGCATACAATATTCCCAGGATAGGAATATATCTGAGATATGCGGGAGTGTTGGAGAAGAGAGGGAGGAGAATTGCAAGATACTTATAGACGGAAAATAACAATTACATCCGGTGATGACCTCGGGGGGGGGGAATACTACAGGGGGTTGTTGTATAATATTGTGAGTGAACAGTAGGAAAAATGCACACAAATATATGTACCAATGTACAGGGTCACGGCACAACGTATGAACGGGAGTAATATGTGGGGGAAAACCTAGAACCCCTCAGAATGTTGGGAAAATCCACTACGGTCATGTATCCACAAAAATACTACCATCAAAATTTAATAAGGGGAAAAAATTGAATTCAGCAAAATGTTTAGAACAACCATTTGTTGCAACATATAATCAAACTTGATCGAAATGAATCATTTACGCAATGAAGATTTCGCTCTAAAATCTAATATGGATCAATCTCAACAAAATGGACAATTCAATAAGGACGCTAATGTCACGCCTCAATCAATTGCACACGTAAGTAAATAGGCAATATAATTCAAGTATGTAGTTCAATGTCAAATTTGCTATGATCTATTGTCCATTGGATTGCGGTAAGTACTGTTCAGGACTGAATGATCAATTATGTATAATTCTTGATACTCTCACCTCGGTACGTCCTTGCAACGACCATCAACGTCCAGTTACTGGTAAGTCCAAGTCCAATAGTGTTCGAACGAATATCCAAACGCCGATATCAACTTATCCAATCAAAACATACATGAAATTACACCACATGAATTATACACAGGCGCCTGAACATTTTTTAGCCATCGAGGAAATCCACAAGATAAACCTTCTCGGAGGGGGGGGTTGGTCGACTTGCGAGGATAGGTCCCAGGTAGAAAGGTGTCACCCAGGTAGCGTAGAGTGATCTTAAAAGGCCCAGTAAATCCTCCAGGTAGTGGAATCCACGTCACGTTGTTTTAGTACATCTTGCTCCATCCGTCTGTCAGGGGGTATTCCGTTCACGTCGATCGAAAATAGAGGAGCAAATTACTGATATTTTCCTCTAAATGTTCCATAGAATTCCGAATACGAGGGTACTATATAGAGAAATTTCCTCACCGAACGAAATAACATCCATGGGTAGTGAGATATAGCAGTTCCGTGATATTTATATGTTCCAAGGATTCCGAAGATTCCAGAGGCTTCCTATAAGAGGAGAAATATTCACGAAGACGTGACGCGATAACTTCTAAGGTAAAATGTTCCTAAAATGTCAGTTCACATACTACTGAGGGAAATATGAAGATGATATTTCACCTCAAAAATATAGTACGAGGTAATTCGATTTTACTTTACTGTGTACGAGGATGATTGTCTGTTATCACGTGGTGTGACGTCACAACATGGCGGCAACTATGGACCCTCGTCCATCCTAAAAAAATACGTAATTTTAATATATGCTATAAGTTTCCATTTCGTATTTTCACTGACTGTTTGCGGGGAAATATACATAGGGGATATAACAAACTCACCAGTCTGTGATGTAAATTCCGAATAGGTGAATAACTAACTTTGTCGTTGCTGAACGTCCTTTGTTGTGTCCGATACAAATATTCGATATCGTAAATCCGAATATAAAATCCTCGAAACGCGTCTCTCGTAAGAATCCTTGAGACCACTTGTAATAATGTTAGTGATATTTCCTCCTTGACTGGATGTTAGCGTAATATAGCGCTCCGAAATGTCAATAGCCGACATGTAGTGTACATGTAGTGTACATGTAGGGGCAACGCCCTTGCCTAACTGAACTACCTACTATTCCGACTTGCCACGTTAGGTTCCTCCATTGGCGTCCAAAATATATGGTTTTCTGGTTAAAACTTACAAACTACTATCGGAAAATAAGTCCAAACACCGCTGCCACCATTGTAGGCGCAGGCCGGAAACAGGAAAACTTAGTAGATAGGAATAGAGATGGAGAATGGATGGAGCGTGTCCACTGGCAGTCGACTGACCGAAACGAATAAAAGACTAAAGACCCAACTTGTTCAGTTTCAACGAAAGATAACAAGTGTCTATTGCACATCCTTGGCAGGCAGAGCTCGTCACGGTTCCGTGCATACACCATTGCACAACACCACCACAATAACATACGTTGCACCAGAGCTTAATCCGGTACTAATAAAAAACAAATCGACTAACTCACCCAATAAAGTAACCTTTTCCGTGCAGCCGCTCCCCGTGTAAACCTATTAACCTAAACCCAGCCGTTTACATTTACAGTAACTAAAGCTCGATGTTGGCGTTTCTCCAAGTCCAAGTGGTGAATTCTCGAAAGATGAGTTGCTAATTGAGGACGCTACCGGAATCATGGACGATCTGCGAGATCGACTTCGATAGACTTTCGAGACGATTTTATTCAAGTTTCCAAAATTGACCATGACGTCGAGGGCCTCCCCTCTGAATGCGTATTTGAATTTTCTAATGTTACTAATAATCTTCATCTTTCAAACTTAATACATCAGGACATTTGATGTGCCGGGGAGACCATACTGTTGATATAGCCAGGAATCTAATGCATTTTGAAATACACTCTCATTACCCAGACAAGCATTTTCCTTCGGGGGGGGGGGGGGGTCCATTTTCGGAGCGTCCTAGGAAAATAGGAACCCTAAACGGCATCGAATAAGGCAAACAATTCGAAGAATTGAATGTTGAACCTGGTGTTACTGTATGAGAATGAAGCGTGTTTCGAGACAGCCTAATTTGTGACTAGGAAATGTTTGACAGGTAACGATATCTGTGATGCTACTTCTGTGCTCGAAGGTTTTCCGTTTTGAGAATGACATTATGTTGATAACACTTGTTCCGGTACGTGAATGAACGCTTGGTAAAACCAAGTTCCATTCCGCTAGAGACTGTGTGAGGGGACCACAGCCGGGATGCGTATTCAAGTTGGGAACGAATACAAATGTTCTAAGCAGCTCCTTTGATATTTAACGACTCAGTGGCCTTTGCAACTGCAGAGTTTATGTGAGAGGTTCATAATGGAGTCCAGAGTGACTCCGATATAGACGTGAGGCGTAACAGGGATAACGAGATGCCCCGAGAGAATATGGGGTAAATCTGTATGGGGTCTTTTTTAGGCGTTACAGTTAAGAGGACATTTCTTGAAGGACACACTACCGGTTTTTTTGACAATGTTATCAGATGGCTGGAGCCATCCCGGAGTACTATTTGGTAACAATAATTCTCGTTTCAAGCAAGCTGCGTGTAAACTCTGGGCAATGTCAGACATTCCGTTGTACTTGAATAAGCGAAACAAAAAAGTATCAAAGAGTAGAATAGCCTCTCTGAATATGTCGTTTGGTCCAAGGAAGTTAATGTCCCCGAAAAAAATATTCGATATGCGGGCAAACTCGTCGAGTTCTGGTCCTCTCTACATGGGTTATTGTTGTGTCACGGTCATTCATAGGATGTTTATTTCGTGATCTTCTCTTTTTTGAACTAAACTGAACTGACCAAGAATGAGCGCGGTCCATCCCTAAGTGTTGTCTTTGTACAACCACATTCCCTACTTTTGCGAAGAATGTCCTCTTGGTTCGATGCACGCCATGGGTTCAGAGGGTTTAATCTGATCACTGTGGATCTTACTCAGGCGTAGTTACGTAAGAATGAGCGAGAAAGTGGCTTCATCTCCTCTTAATGCGGAAACGATTCCTATCTAAGAAAGCCTTACTTACTAATACATAGAAATGACATTGATTATCACAAAATTTTCATTTTTAGGATTGGAATTTCCCAATAATTCTGGTATGCAATCGCCACCCACGCCCATCGCGCTTGTTTTTCTTTAACCCAGACTAGTCGCAATGGTGTGATCTTTGTGACATCCACGAATCTGCCTATCTTAGGCGATATCTATCGAATGATCCAATTTCCTATATAGATCACTGTATTTGATAGGGTTATGCATTGGATGTTAATATACCTATATTATCATTATAATAATTAGGTGTGCAACGAGGTGTTCAACGAGAATAATAATGGCGGGGGCACTAACCCTGCCTCACTGAACAATTTATATTTTCTTCAGACGGAGCCATGTACAATCTGAAAATTGCCACCAAAGTCACTCAGACGTTCACCCTATCCGCAGAGGCGAGCCGTTACAGGTCAAGGAAGGCATCAACTCGTGCGAGTGGTTGGTTGTCTAACGGGAAGGTCCCCCTCGTCTGTGCTTCGTTCTTTCGGCGGTAATCAAAGGACCTGTTGCCTCCGAGGATCGATGGGGGAACAATTCCATAGAAGTTGGGTGTGCGTTATGAATCAGGAGATACAGTTATGCATCTTCAAAAAACCATTCCAATCGTCCAACTACTTGGAACGATTTCTTCCTGCCATGGCTTAATCTTCGATGGACGCCGTGTGGATTCGAATTAGTCCCAAGAATAGTTAACGTACATATTGAATTCAATATTTCTTTGGTAACTGAAGAAGAAGGTACGGTTTGCCATCAATTATTTATGTGAACAAGAGAAAAACATGTAGTGGACCGGATGTTAAGAGTATCCACCAAGATGTTTGCAAACATTGTATTGGCAAATCCGGATGGAAAAAGGGAGAAAGTGCTGGATATTTGCGAAAACGTAGTCTGCAGAATATAGGACACTTCCTAGAAACGCACTGCTGCTTCATATGAAGTAGTGCGAAAATCACTCAGTCGATTGTCAAAACCTTGCACTGCCTACGGATAGGTGAATGTCGGGAAATGTCAGTATTTGGAGTAGAAGGTAAAAACAAAACTTGAATTTGTCAAATTGCACAGGGAATGATAATTAGGAAGCATTTCCAATTAGAACTAGTACAACATGACCAGCTGACCAATGGCGTAGGAGCTTTTTTTTTAACAACCCAAATACAAGTGTGTACAATGCATGTACTATAATAAGGAGTCCACATATTGGTTCATGCAAAAGCACAATAACTACTGCTGCTTCGCGTACTCAGGCAACACTTGTATTTTGCTATTTAAGTACTGCCCGCCGTAATTTGTAAATGTTGTATTATATGGTATTCTGTCCTCATTACAGCCCGTTAAACGGATACCCAATTCACACCGTGATGACGGTACTGCTTCAGCAAGATGGGTAACTAATGCTGTACATACTGCCGGACCGGCTCAGAGAATGCATGTTTCGATGGAGTGTCATATCGTAGTGGTGGTTTTGTTGTCAATGTGGAGAGGGAGACCTTGCATGGTTCGATCCCGTCCACTGCCTGGATTCGTCAAACAGCGCCTTTGCTATTGATGATAGTCCCGTTGTTTATTTGGTATGCTGTTGATTATCGGATCGCCCAGCTTCTTCTGGATTCTCGTGAAAGTTGTCAAAAGCTTTCTGATAGGCCTGCCAGATACGAAATTGTCACTATTCCACACTCGTCATTATTGTTGGATTCTGCTTTTTTGCTTTCCCTTCAGTTGTCTTTCGTTCCCTCCAATCTTTTTTTTCAAAACTCGTATCATGTCACTTCACTTTAGCGATAGCCAAGTCGGGTAGCCACGATCCGCTTTTGCTATGTTTGATCCTTCTACTTTGATGTCCCTGGTGCTAAGAAGAGGTGGTAGCACCTGTCAAGAGTTCTGACAACACTAAGCTTGTCAGTAACAGGTGATGTGAACTGGAGCTCAGGTATCCGTGTATGTGAGTCTTTTTCCCGTTACTCTACTAGTCTCCCCTAGGTCATTAGTAAAACGATGGCCATCTTCCTTTTAACACTTCACAGACTTGTTCTCCATTAAACGGATAGGCAACACAAGCCAGTGACTCGAACTCGAAGTTGATGAATCTATCATTTTTTTCATTCGAAAGTTGGGTGACTCATCTTGGTTTGAAGCAAAAATGGATGGTGTGGTTGTATACAAAATAAAACTATTTTGTTTCAAAACGAGTGACACGGGGAAGCACGAGCCCATAATTGCCTCATAAAGAAAGAAAACCCTAGCACAAGCCACCGCGGACGAGGAGAAGATGCAGCTTACTAATTCTCCTCTTGAAAAACTAGCAATTGACAGTAGAAGAGAACGCATCCTGGGGTAGGATTTTCCAGACACGCACAAGTACCCCTTGAACCAGTACAGATTCGCCGGGCCTCAGTCCAAACCTCTTCGTTTTCAACTGATTAGCCAACTGAGGTCGGTCACGAGCAAAAATAATATCGTTCCTGGGTTTGAGAGAGCAGTAAATGGCGAAGTGCAGAGTCATCCATACCGGAATGCATACTCTAGAGGCAGTGTACTGAGAATAAACGTCACATTAAATATGAAAATGACGATAAGTGAAAACATAACATTGAGGAACACCAGCATTGATATATTAAGTCTCAGAGAGAGCACCTTCTGCCTGAACAGAGAGAACTAATGCTCACTTCTCACCTATGGTTGTGCCCCTCGTGATGGATACATGACCTCTTCTGTTTTCTGGGGAGGTAAAAAGTCAGTCGAGGTTAGCAGACCTCAACCTCTGTGAAGAGTGTCTATTATTCTCATGTTGAGTTCAACGATGTTACATAATACTCCTTTGGTGTCTCTCGGCGTTTGGAGAAGTATTCGCATGCGATAACATCTAATCTCGCGTCATATAAGTGCGCGCTATCAAGAATATTTTTAGTTGACGGAAACAGCCAATACCACCAGACTGACGAATGTGTTGTACCATAGTGGAACACCCAACCCAGGTAGGACTATGAATAGAGACGCAGACACGAAAAGTTCGAACCATCTCAGCAGTGTCTCGGTTGGATCATCAGCTATCTCATCAACAGAATCCAACCCGTGAAAGCGAGAGGAAGTCAATCCGAACGGTTCCCCCTCTCGAGTAGCTGTACTGGTCCAAAATGCTTCTTAGCTCACCTCACCCAAGTATTTGGCCATGTGGGTCACATGAAGCCTCATAGACCTTCTGTCGGAGATGCTGGAAGCCAATGATTATGTGAATCTCAGAAATTGGCTGACTGGCATTTATTGGTTGAAACTGGACTGATAATAAAGCGAAATTTTAACTTGGCACTTGATGGCAATTATCGGAATGTCGGAAACTGACCTCCCTGGTTTGGCCAACATGGGGTTTTGAAACCTATCGACCACACACCTGCGTGTTTGTTCGACTGTGACCTTAAAGACACAACAAGGATGTCTGCGGGATTGACTAATACATTTTGAGACATATACATTTTCTCACGCCTTATCTCAGTTCGAGATCCACAGTCGTTCTGATTCATGTTTCCATCTCGATTCATCTTAAATATTGTAATTCACTCGGCTCCTGAGCATCCTCACTTGGAGGAGTAATATATATTCTCTCTCCATTCTGAATTATTTGCAATGATTGCTCGTTTCAACACGCGCAGCGATGGCACGTGCCTTAGGTCCAAAATGATTATTGGAATGGCTCTTTGCGCACGCTCGAATCAGTGACGTAACGCCACGCTCCACCTAGCTAGCATCGCTTGACCAGTTCGCTATGTCGATGATCTGCTAGTGACGAGGGTCAGGGGGACGAGGAGGGATGTTTTGTTGAGGAACATCTCGATGGGTGGTCATGTAGATACCCCGTTGAGGCCGAGAGCTCGTTAGCACACGTGGTACGACTAAAAGGCCTAAACGATTCTATATATCCCATGCACCTCATTGCGCTTTCTTCATGTCCATATAAACTTATAATTTTCCGTTTGATAATTTGATCACACAAATAGAAACACTTTGACCGAGAATAACAGAACCTGTCTTTCTCTCTCGGTCGCTAAACGATCCCTAGAGAGGTCGTGCAAACTTCATCACAACCGCTAGAAACAAATACCTCTCGTTATTCTTAACCGTTCGAATTGTATGGTCAACTCTTCGTTCTCTCATCACAGTTGGTTACAGAGATTGCATAAACGTTACTGCAGGTGATGTGTCAACTAAACGAATTCACTGGTAGTAACTGTTTACCGTGGAACGGTTCGCTTGCTCCGTACAAGGGGAAGTACATTGTCGTCATCATTTTGTCCAATAGGTTGTATAACAAAGTGGGATATGTAACTGGTAGATGAAATTCCATACTCCAACTTTGAGGAAGAAGAACACCACATTAGAATGGATGTTTCGAATACGCTTTTCTAATAATTTTTTTTCACTGGAACTGTTATGTAGTCTCGCCGATCTCATGAAGACAAAACTAGTCTTATCTGATTAGGATGCATTGTTATCAGAAGCAAAACTCAACGGGAACAGGCAGCTCTGATTGAAGGCATTACTAACGGAGGCAAAATTTAACGGGCACATCAATCTCTGATTGGGGGCATTTCAGAAGCCGAGCCAAGGATAGCCCCGCTGTGCTTGCGAATGCTACAAGTAATCGAGACTATTAGAATCATCGACAAAAGTTTAGTTGAGTTATTTTCAGAAGACGTCCAAACATCATTATTCGGCAGGACAAAAAAACCTCCAATACGTAATTATTATTCAGATGAACATTTTTCCAGGTCCGCGCAATAAAAACTATGACAGCAACCACGTTCGTGCGTTCCCCTTTTTTTTGCGACTAAAACGAAACGTCATGCAGTGCCTTCCTTCTCGAGAATGAGACTGTGTACCGATGAGCACTAATTGCTTTGAACATCTAACTGAAGAAGATATTAACAAATGGGAAGATTAAACGAGAATTTACCAGCTCACTGACACAATACTCAATAGCCCAAGGGACATCTTTGACATTTAATAGGTCATAACGTGGAAAACTCGGCAGAATGCGTCTTCTTCTGTGATTTGGTGTATTACCTAACCTACCGTACCTTACTCATTAGTGACATCACAAACTAGTGCTATCTAGTGGTTCAGTTATTTAAAGTCAAGTGAATTAAAGAGGCATAATGAACTGTTTTGTAACAAACTGTGAAAATTTGCAAAATGTTTTCTCCTCCTACAAATCAGGTTGGATTACCACCCTTACTGGTCAGTGTCATTTTTGACAAGTCGTTCATATTAAGGTCAAAAGTCATTAGAGGGGTCTAATGAGCTATCAAGAGGAAAAAATAAAGCACCAATGGTGGTGTATCTCAAACTACACAGCTGTACGCATTTTATTGCAGATGAAATGACCCTTTTGTAAACATGATCTTGATGAACCACTGATTTTCAAAATCGAAACCCCCACACCCCAAAGTAACCACCACCCCATTCGAAGTACCTTGATCACTGACAACAATGTTATTATCATCTAAGAATCTGCAGGAGATGCATTTTACTATGACTGGTAATCAGGAAAATGTGATGCTCTCCTTCAAAACAGAGACCAAGATCGGACTCAAGTCTTCGAACACTGGAAATAATTTTTCCAAAAGAAGCGCTGGATGCTATACTCAAGTCCGTTACTTTTAGTAAGAGAACAACCTCCCTTGCTTTCTTGCGTGGCCTTCCCAAACATTATGTTGTGGAGTTGTTTACAATTTACAAACCAGCGATTTGTTGAAAGTGCCAGTTTTGTCATGTCAGAAGGTAGTTTGCTGCCTCCTGCAATGAATAGGTCAATACAATGGGAAATTACTACAGCAATGTTACTCGATTACCCTTTTTGCTGAGAAATGTATTGCAAGGAATGCTAAATCAACTATGATTGTGCGAAGAAAATGTGGATATTCTTCACGATCTCTCCCTCGTCTCAATGTTTACGATAATACGATAAGCGAATTCCTTGTTAGAGTATGGGCAATGTGTCCAAGTGTGATAACTCTTTCGAGACTGTCATTCGCCTATAAGCGTCACTGTCACTGTAAGGACCTAAGTCCTAATTGCCATTGACGATACCCTTACAAAGCCAGATGAAATTCGGAAAATAGGCATTTAAATACTTAGTCAACTATCGAGCCTAAGAAATCTATCAGAACCCTGCCATTAAACAGTAAACATTTGACATGCCTGCTTAAGGAATTAACGCTGACCGCTGAATTGATAGCATGCATAGGCTATAATCATAAGCAGGACAATGTATTCTACGGCGGTTGAACCCAAAAGTGGGTACTTAGGCAAGTTTCTAACATTACCCTGGTCACTCTGTTGTATCATATACCGTAGAACACAGCTGACGCATGCGCAGGAGCTGTCCACGAACTTGCATACTGAATGGACCACCCCGGTCATCTTGAATGGCTTGTTTTGATTCTTAGTGTGTCTATGTCAATTGCTTTCACGATTTGGTCCCATTGTCTCTTCGATACTCCTATTGTTTGGTGAATCGGTTGTCCGAGAATAAGCAATCAGTGCCATGGAATTTGAACCACCGCCATTCCGATTGCTGACCCACGTCGTAATAAATCCAATTGGACATACAGACTGGGGAGGGTGGACTCTGGCCAGTGGCTTGAATCCTGCAGCTTGTGAGTTTATATTCTCTTCCCCCACAAGGGAGCTCTTGCTCGATTCTTGCTTGATTCTCCAAGCCACTAAAAACGCTTACCAACACTGTAGAATGTGTTGGATGGGCTGGTGAAAAGGCCAGTTAGCCTACTCTGACTGACAAATGGCCCATGGAAAGATGGACCTATAGAGCGGCATCATTTTCGCTTGGGAAGAAGCTGAGCAGTTGTCTTAATACAAACGTACATCGATATAAATTGACAGGAGGCCCCAAGTTTGTGGAAATACTTGCACTTATTTTTCGTTTCTTCCCCACGTTTACCGGAGAACTATTGCCGTATTTACCATTTATCTCTGATTCGGAGGCGTTCTGCATAAACACGGAAAATTAACAAAAATACACAAACAAACATACAACCGAAAGTGAGGGAAGAAACGATTTGGAACATCCACTTGTGATGGTAAGTTCTACATTTCCTGCAATATTTTGTCAGACATTAGCTCATTCCAGACTTGGATCATTTTCGTACCGACTCAACTGGCAAAAATGGGGTAACACCCAAATAATTTGCCAGTCGGTGTGATCACTTAGGCGCACTCAACTTTTCCCCTGTCAGACAGCTCCATTAAAAAAAAAAAAAAAAAACAGGTCCCCTAGATCACAGTGCTGCGCAGTTTAGATAATATCATATTGCAAAAAAAAATAGGCGAAATATAGGCTAATGCACTTGAAGGCTGAGATAGGACCTGCAGAACTTTTCTTGAATCCACAGATCTACTGGTTACTTCCCCGATGGCGCTGACTATGACGGACGTGCTCATTTTACTGCAAATGGTTTCCGTGGTCCTATGCTGGAAGCTCGTGCCGTCTCGTATTCTCAATGGCTCGGAATTGAAAGGTATGATCAACTCCACCAGGTGAGTTGTGTTTTCACACTATATAGATATTGACAAAAGAAAATTGACCACCCAATAGTATGGTAAAGTTCCACATACGAGGCAAAATCTTTCACTTTTTGGGGAAGCATAACCACTCACTTAAGGCTCCTCTGATGTTACTCTCCCTAGCAATAATATTGCTGCCATTTGTGCGTGATCGCTTAGAACGCTTATATACGTGCGATGTAGAAGTTTACCGCATGTTTCCTCCCTCCACCACTCCTCTTCCATACCCCGTCCGACTCCATATGGCGGAATAGTTCAAATCCGGTCCGTGAAGTCGAAGTCGAAGCAAGATCACAAAATTGCTAAAGACGGAGCTGGTTCTTGAAGCTGTCCATATCCTGTCATAACAATGGATGTTAAGCTTGCGGAATTTGCATTGGTTGTCAAACAAACCATCTATTTCCCGCTGCCGTGGATGAATGGTGGCAAAGTGGATGGTTGCTGGACATCTCAACTCACCTGAGTTTAAAAGACTTCTCGCTGCGTTCTCGGCGTTGAATTAGGGAGCAAATTGTATAGGATGGTTATCGATGCTTAAGCATTGAAATTTTCTTGAGAAACATTAGGAACCAAACGGCAACGCAGTTCCGGCCGTCTAGCCTACTGCAATTACTCCAGGGGAATGTAGGGGCACGGACATGTTTCCTATGTCTAACATTCTCCATGCTGTCTGGAAGATGAAAACAATAATGAAAAAGGCCGTGGAGTGGTGAGTACTACGAAAAATAGCAACAGAAATCCATCGATTGACAAGTTATACTGGGAGACAGCAACAAGACCAATCGCGTCAACTATTTGGCTGACATGTCCTTTAACTATTCGTTGCTGCAAACGGGGACGTAATGTTTTTTCCATACTGATCCTAGCTAGATTTCCTTTATTCATCGGGTCAGAACACCGGGGATTTGTAGAACCCGTTCTTCGAAATGGCATGAAGTTAATTTGGAACATAATAGCGCAATATGAACAAAAGGTCGACCATCATGACGAATGCGACTGGGGAGGTGCACGGTAAAAACCATTTTCAAAGAAATCTTCACTATCCCACGTTATAACATCAGAATGTATTATGATCGAATGGCTATTGGAAAATAGGCGGGTATTTTGAGAATCCACAATTACAAATAGACACGAGGGCCATGGTCATTAATCAACTTTAAAACGAAATCAATGTTGGGTCTGTTGATCTCCTTTACTCGTTAAGCCAATATCGTCTGGTTTAATATTTGCACATCGTTTATATATTCAGTTAGTGATCACTATACGTTCTTCTCCGGTTTGAGCGGAGCATATTGTAGTGTAGAGCCTGTGGAAAAGGGCGATTCGATACCACTAGCATTTGGTCGGTCTCAGATCTGTTGGGCGGGTGTTTGGGTGAACTCGAATTGTAGTCACTCCATTTAGTGGAGCAGGGTCAGAGACGATCAACCAAATACTACTAATATGAACTAGAGGCATGACCAAGTAGAACAAGTATGACCAAGTAGAACCGGTGGTTCGAAATTAGATCCTAATCACAGTTCTTACTGGGCGTGTTGTGGTTGCATTATTCTCAACCAGCAAAACAAACGCGGGGCCGATTTCATGGAAGTACCGGCATCCCCTAAGCCAAACTATTTCGTTTTCCTTTCCCCCGCTGTATGATAGGTCTGGAACAGGACTCTTGCCGGAACCCCACGGTGAAGCTAAGCCTTGTGCCTTTTATCAGCTTCCTGATTACTATTCATGGAGCTTGGCGAGATCCACAAATGTAAGTATTTTTATTTGTGTTAAATGACGTGTTTCGATCGTGAAGCAAGTATTTTCTTCTCTATTTTCTTTTCTTGACTTTGACGCGCGCGATTGAGTGTGTGAAGTGTGTGTTTGTGCGTGTGCTGTGCGCGTGTTTGACGTGTTTGTGTGATGTGTGTTTTTTTATGTCTAATGTGTGCTGTGTGTATCGCATTGGAACTGTTTCCTTGTAAATGCCTTAGTGATTCGATGTCAGTGTGGCACTCAATGCTGTTTTCCCTCCCCCTAATTTTCCCCGCTGATCTGGGGACAGCGAGTATGCCATTACATCAGACTCGAGTGCCTTATAATCCTCATTCCGTGTTTTTGTGTGGACCTTCTTTGCGTTGAAGCGTTTGAAACTTCCCCATATAACCTTACCACTAGAACGCGTTTTGGGCTGATAACTATTGGGTATAAGGAGTGAAGTTTCCTGTTTGATATTCAGTCTCTTTTTAATGGGCACAAGACGGGCAAAGCTTCCAACCTATGACGAGCCCCGCTTGAGAAAGGATTTTAAAAACTATAAAGTAGTGGAGAGACAGCTTGTTTTATTCTAAGACTTGAAAAGCTCTCTAGATTGTAGGAAAAGGGGGAAAGCAGACAGATAGCAAAGCATTCCATCAGGCGAGCAGGTTCCGACAACGATGAGGAGAATGAGAAACCGAGCGGCTGCAGGGATGCAAAGAGTATATGGGTGAATGCTGCTTGTCAGCCGAGTTACCCGAGTTGGGATGAAGGATGGGGGCATAATAGAGCTCACTCAAGGAGCATGACGGAGATGTAGCTATAGAAAAGGGAGGAAGCTGCGACACATCTACGGTGTGCAATACTTTGCCGAGAAGTTGGTCTTGTTGCTGTCTCCCAGTATAACTTGTCAATCGCATGGGATTCTGTTGCATTTTCTAGTACGCACCCTCCTCCGTCCTATTTTCATTATTGTTTCCTCTTCCAGACAGCATGAGAATGTAGACCTTGACAATCCGGTCCGTGCCCCTACATTCCCCTGGAGTAATTGCAGTAAGTATATGACGTCCGACTGCGTTTTTCCGTTTTGTTCCTATGTTTTCTCATATACTCAATGCTTAAGCATCGATAACCAACCTTTGCTCCTAATTTCCCCCGAGGAACGCAGCGAGAGTCTTTTAAACTCAGGTGAGTTGAGATGTCCAGCAACCAACAGGCTTTCAACATCATCCACTGCAGCGGGACATAGATGGTTTGTTTGACACACCAATGCAATTCCGCAAGCTTTTCATCCATGTTTGAAGGATCTTACAGCTTCAAGAAAGCTCCGTCTTATCAATTTCGTGATCTTGCTTCGACTTCGACTTCACGGACCGGATTTGAACTATTCCGCCATATGGGAGTAGGACGGGGATGGAAGAGGAGTGGGTGGGAGGAAAACATGCGGTAAACTGCTACATCTGCCACGTATCTAAAGAGTTCTAAAGCGAGCACGCACCAATGCAGCAATATTATGCTAAGGGAGAGTAACATCGAGGAGCCTTAAGTGAGCTGGTTTTTGCTTCCAAACAGTGAAAGATTTTGCTCGTATGTGGCTTTACCCTACTATTGTGTGGTCAATGTTCTTTTGTCAATATTATTATAATTGTGGAAAACACCACTCACCTGGTGAGTTTGATCCTACCTGTCAATTCCGAGCATGAGATACGAGACGCACGAGCTTCCATGATAGGCATCGGAAACCATTTGCAGTTAAATGAGCACGTCGTCATAGTCAGCGCCATCGTTGAAGTATAAGTAACACTAGCATCTGTGGAGTCAGAACAGTTCTGAGGTCCTATCTACAGCCTTCAAGTGGCATAGCTAATTTCGCTATTTTTTTTGCAATATGATATGATCTAACTGCGCAGCACTGTGATTAGGTACTGTTGAAGTTTAGTTTATGCATTGTCGACGGGGAAACGTTGAGTGTGCGACCATAAGAATCACACCGAGGGCAATTATTTGGGTGTTACCCCATTTTTGCCAGTGGAGTCGGTACGAAAATGATCTCCAAGTCGGGAATGAGCTAATGTCTGGCCAAAATATTGCAGGAATGTAGAACTTACCCATACAAAGTGGATGTTCACATTCGTTTCTTCCCTTCACTTTCGGTGTAATTTTCGTGTTTATGCAGAAACGCCTCCGAATCACGATAAATGGTAAAATACGGCAATAGTTCTCCGGTAAACCTTGGGAAGAAATTCGAAAAATAAGTGCAGTATTTTCCACCCAAACTTGGGGCCTACGGTCAATTTATATCGATGTATGTATTAAGAACTGCTCATGCATTCTATCCACCAGCGAAATGATTGCCGCTCATATGAGGTCCATTTCTTTCATGGGCCATTTGTCAGTCAGAGTAGGCTAACTTGGCCTTCACCAGCCCATAACACATTTCTACAGTGTTGGTAAGCGTTTTTAGTGGCTTGGAGAATAGCAAGAATGAGCAAGCGCTCCCTTGTGGGGAAAGAGAATATAAAATACAAAGCTGCAGATCAGCCAACTTGGGCAGAGGGTCCCCATCCCCAGTCTGATGTTCCAATGGATTTATTACGACGTGTCAGCAACTGGACTGGCGGTTCAAATTCCATGGCACTGATTGCTTATTCTCGGACAACCGATTCACAAACAATAGGAGTATCGAAGAGACAATGGGAACCCAAAATGTGAAGCAATGACATAGATACCAATAAATCAAACAGCCATTTCCAAGATGACCGGGGGGTCCATTTCAGGTATGCAAGTTCGTGGACAGCTCCTGCGCGGTCACTGGTGTTCTACGGTGATACAACCAGAGGACAGGGTATGTAAGAAACTTTGCCTAAGTCCCCACTTTTGGGTTCAACCGGTAGGAATACATTGTCCTGCACATCTACGGTGTGCAATAATTTGCCGAGAAGAAGTCAAAGAATTATCTCCAATATCCGATAGCTTTGGACGTATCTGATCGAGGATTCATGACTGTGTATGGGCTCCTCCCCAACGTGGGAACATTACTCCAGCTGAAGGCGAATCTGTGTTGATGAGCCGCCAAAGAGAAAAGGCTCGGAAGTAGTTTCGGGAGCGGAAAAGGAAACCAAGTTTATGGGAGGCCCGCTTGGCAATTCTGCAAATAGAGATTCTCCAACTAAGATCAGAGTAAACGCTGCAAAGGGGACATATATAATCTGAGGAATCCAATGGTTGGAACCTCAAGGAAATGCTGGGAACAGTAGTTTTGTCACGCTTTTCTAGCGATGAGAGCTGTTCAGTCTCCTTGGACTGAACTTGACCAGACATTACATGGTATCACACCCCATGGTTACGCTAGCCGAGGTCAAGCAGTTTGCTGCGTTTTATGAGGCAAACTAGACGGGTGATGGCACAAGTTGACCGGCTAGTGTCATCAGCAAAAGAGAAGAAGAGGGCCGAAAGCATCATCGAGAAGGTATTGATGAAGAGAAGATACAAGGTTGGAGAGATGACAGATCCTTTGGGAAATCCTGGATTGATGGGATAAACTGAGGATGTGATTTCCGTTCAAACACGAGCAGCAATCGATCGTTCAGAGTGGACAGTCAGAGATCCACCGGATCCGAAAAAAGCGGTGGAGACAAACAGGGGAAGTTTGGCAATGAGTCCATGATGCCAGACACGATCAACGGCTTTAGCAATGTCTTAAAGCGAATACCAGACTCTCTCAGATAGGTCACATAAGTTGACAAGATATGATTAGCAGAGCTGGGAGTTCACAGTTAACCTCGCTTTGCGGAAAAACAATACTGATGGTCGGAAAGCAGTAAACTGAGATTCCAAGAAGGGTTCCAAGAAGGACAAAAGTCGCTCGGCGATGATTGATTCCTTTACATTGACAGCTGAGAAGTGAGTGCTATTAGTCCTGTTGTTAGAGGACTAGGGACTTGTCAACTTTCTTGGGGACAGGGACAAAATGGGCTAGTTCAGGAAGAAGGAAGGAAAGATGCCAGAAGAATAGGAAAGTTTAAAAGCTTGTTGAGGATGGGAGCCAGGTCCACTGGATTTCCTAGAGTTGCGATGCGAAGAAATCTCCTTACTCTACGGACTGAGAATTCGATGGGAGCAGAAAATGTCACACGGGGTATACATATCCTTGGGATTTTATTGCCATCATCGGGAGTAGAAAGTAGATTAGACGAAACATATCAGCAAAGTGTCAGCCTTGGACTGTGGGTACAACTCAGCTGACAGGGACCTGTTTTCAATTATGCAGAGGTAGGAAAAAGAAGAGGTGACAGATTTTGGTAAGGACCATAAAGAGTTGGGATTGAGTGAGTTGCAGATGTGATCATTGTACCTGTCTACAAAGGATTGTTCAAGGCCTGGTCATGACCCGGGAGCAGTGGTTCCGAGCCGAAAACATTAGACGACTCTGTTGCAGGGGATTTAGAAGCACGACCAAACCTTGAACGATTGGTTTTTCTGTTGAACTGCTGCTGACATTCTGATGGCTGTGAACCACTGTGGAGAAGTGGAGCGTCCTGGTTGAGAGGAGATGGGACCAAAAAGCAGTCTATCCACACAAGAATCATTCTGAGATGTATTCAGAAGTTTGACGGGGGTAATCAGGAAGCAGGAGTCCAGGGAAACAGAGGCAAAAGTCTCGGAGTGAATCCCAGTCAGTCTTGTCATAAATAGGACACGCTTGTGAGATGGGGAGGAGGGGGGTTGGGGACTAGGCATGAGTCGAAGAGATCAGGACAGTGGGTCTGCAGACTAAGGGGGACAGGACTAGAGGTGTTGGTAGATTGAGGGGTGAGAGGTCGAGAAAAGAAAGAAACAGATCCAATTGTATGTGCCAACTTTCCATCACGACGGTACAGAGTAGTGGTTTACAGATGAGTTGTTCAAGGTTGGAGATGGTGGAGGGGAAAGGCCTCTGCCTGTCTGCCAAGGCAGCATTAGAGTAGAAGGTGAGTGAGAGATCCAGCGGGATTGTGGGTACTGAAGTCACAAAGAAAGCAAATCTCGCAGTAGGAGGAGAAGAAAGGATTATTCACGACAAAATAAAGATGTGTCGAAGAGAGGCCACGAGCGGAGAGTTTGGAACCTGTAGAGAGCACAGATCTTAGTTATACTGCCTTGGATGGACTTTGAGCCAGAGGAGTTGGAGTCATAGTACAGATTCGAAGTCTGGAAGACGAGTAGTTGTACATCGCAGTGCAACGAAAGCACACACCCCACCATGACGGAGGAAAGCAGGTAGAAGCCCATACCCCGGAACATTTGAGGATGTGGAGGATTCATTGAGCCTCGAGGTGAATATAGGCGCTAATCTTAGTTGCAGTTAAGAAGAGAGCATGGGGCTGGTTCTCGAGCGGTATGGGTGGGACTTGGTTTAGGTTAGAGAAAATCCAAGAATATTACAGAAGAGATAGAGGAAAGAGGAAAAAATAGGTGCCGCCGTTGTCAACTGCAGAGGAATTAATTGGAATTGCACATTTCCATAGTTGATATTGTGAGAATAAATGATTAGCACCAGGTAGAGAGTGAAGCCAACAGGGGACAGAACGGGACACAAATTCGAAAATCAAAACAGGACCTCGGATGGGCCCCCAAAACTGTGCATAGGAGCGGCTTCCAGGCGCGACCTGGGCAAGTGGACAGGGCTTTTCTTGTGCTTATTCGCCAGTTGATAAGGCAGTTCGTTCGGGCGCTTCCCTCAGGGGTCGAGCCTCTGGTCTATTTGGCGCGCAGGACTGTGCACAACCTTCAACCCGTCTCCTTGAAGCAAGTTACTCAGTTGCTAGTTCTGCCCGTGCTGGACACCCATCCACCCTAAAGACACTAAACCACTCCAAGGAGAAATGGGAAGAGAAGAGAACCGGAAATTCATCCCTAGAAAAAAAAACTGGCTAAAACAGGGAACACTGGTGACTCACCAAATAGGATGAGATGGTGGTACTGCCCCGGACGGAGTAAGACATTCTACGACACCTATAGATTGGTCGTGATATAAGGCTTGTAACAAGCGTTGACTTCACTTAATAGGAGGAAACCTGTGCGAAGTACATTTTCCCTGATAAGTGTAAGGTTATGTTTACATTCGCATGATGTGATCCTTAAATTTCGACGAAACTGGAAGGATGCCATTCGCTACAACGTATTTTATGCTCCAGATGCCCTAGAAACAGGTACATGTTGGACTGTCTGGCAATAGTAAATATCTTGCGCGGTTATTTGGGAAAGTTCAGGGTGTACACGCGAGAATCCTCAGTGGACAAACAAAGGTTTTGTTTCGGAGGTCGGTCCAAAGGTTGCGAAGGTCAACGACGATAGACAATGCTCGATTAAGCCAGTTCGTCGCGAAATCACATTTTGGGTAATGGTTAGCGAAGCGAGAAATCACTACTATTGTCCGTCCACATTTCCATGATCCCTACCGGGGGGCTTGGCTCAGTATTCCACAATACTGCATTTCATTGTAAATCGAACAAACTTGAAACCAGAACTCGTCCCTCGACACCGTTGGAAATTTTCGGCGGCAACATTTGGGACTGAAAATGTAGTTTGTTTTGCCCTGTGGGTGCCTAGGCTCATGCAGAAGGATCACGCTATGTATGAATATAGTGTTCAAATGTATCATCAAAATTCACGTCACTAACTTCACTCCGACAACCTCTTACTACTCCACAGGTTACCGGTATGATGATCTAATAAAATTATTTAGACGTCTCCCTAGGACGTATTACTTGGACGGACATTCATGTCCATGGCACGGCAATTGTGATATCCCGTATTGTAATGCTGAAGACTGTGCGAAGCTGGCGGATGCCAATGGCACGTCCTTGCCGATCTTCGTGTGAGTAGTTAGAACTTTTATGATGGTATATCCAGTGTTATTACAGTAGCAATGTATTTCGTGTAGCCCATTTGCTCCATCAGACGATACATTCCTGAGGCCTCAGTGACAGTGGGTCAGTGTCGTGGACGACCGGAGTTTGAAACACATTTGAACCTCTGATTTCTAGAATAAACTTAACCTCTTGCCGTGCAGAACAGGTGGGGCGGGGGCTTTTTCCACAAACGGGTCATCACTGTTGACCGCATAAGCAAAACTACACGAAGCGCGGGATGCATGAGTGGGGGAAATAATTTGGTAAGGGCCATGGGCGTTATTACTTAAAGCATGAAGGATTGCACAAAAACTTAGTGAATACGTGTACGGTCCAAATGACAAACGGGGTGGAAAAATTTGTTGACTGATGGAGCCTGCTACGATTGTTTTTGTTTTGCACAAATATTATGATGATAGATACTAATCAACTGTTATCCATCAAGGGACACGACGCTCGTTTCGCGCCATAATTGCCGTGAAATAGCAACGTCATCGAGATTTTTGTAGGGCTTCCTCGGCGACGCGATTTAAAACAGCGAATAGGGGGGGGGCGTAGGTGGAGGGGCGTAGTTAAAAGTAATGGTTGCGACGGTCTGTGGTCTGTGTGTTTAGTCAGTGTGGGAGTGCTATAAATTCCTTATAAATCGGCTGCCCGATGGTACCAAGGGGGGGGGGGCTCCGTGGGCAAACTGTGTCAACACACCATAGGTCATAAATGCTCACACATAGACAGACACTTCCAACTAGGAGCCATATGTGCATTTTTTCAAACTGGTGCGTCATCAGAGGTAATTAAATGTCACTTAGAGGCTATGTTATGTTGGCAAAGGAAAAACATTTGGACAATGGCATTGCCGGTGGAGACGAATCAGGAAGGCAGCCATTACACACAACCACAGGTAATGGATTTGGATGGAAACATCATAATTTGCAATGCAAACTTCCTATGACTTTAATTAACGATTGATTAAATTCACCTGATGATATAAAAAATCAAGAACATTGAGATGACTATCCATTGACTATTTATTGCGCCATGGTGGTGGGAACGTCAAAAATAAGTTTCTCTCCTAAAGTGCTAAATTGTGTTCTCTCCAGATCTGGATACGAACATTTTATTTAGAAGAATGGGCTATGCTAATGAGCTAGTTGGATACGACGTAACGTAATGCATGTGTGGATCTTAGCCTATTTCCAATCTCATGTGACCTATTTACCTTCTAGTTACCTTTTTTTGTAACCTCCTACGTTGCTACTATTTCAGGTTATTGCCCTCACCTTGACAGGCGCGTGATCGGGTTGAAGGAGTGCATGCTATTTTGTGGTACTAACGACTGATCGACTGTGAAACCATGGTGCCCTTTTGCTCATGTTAAATTAACAATACCTAATAATCGGGAGCGGCCGTTTTCACGTGAAGAATAGCAAATGACTATTCTAATGATATAGGAAGATCAACCAAGTCTTTTAGTTGGTCGATTTCGTTAACCTATTTTGACATTTACCAGTGGATATTCTTATATGACCATGTTGAAACGGATTTGCATTAACAATCGTTACCCTCTTCCTTCCCCTTGTCCTTTTTAGTCTTTCACTGGATGGGTAATGATCAATTACGAAGTAAGCAGTAGTAATCAGTGATACTACGCGAATTATGAGCTACGAAGCCGCCGGTCAAATTTATTTAGTATACGGAAAACGGTGGGAAGTCGACTGCCTTGTCATATGCCTGAATTGAATCCACAAATCACACATAGGAAACTGACTCAACACTCATGCTCCATCATTACGCTGTTGGGCCACCACGATCTCCCACGATTGTAACGATCTGCGTAAGGTCAGTATTTCATAAAGAATTGAAATATTATTCTTCACGAGATAGTGTCATCAGTGTTTTCACCATACTACGTGTTCCGAGGTTTAAAATTAGAAGGATGTCAACGTTATGATAATCACTGCCAACGTTTTCTCCTGACAGATTTGAGTCCTGGAAGAACCAACCCAGAACCCACATGTAAGTGGTCAGCTGTCACTCCACACAACAGAGGAGTACTCGCCACACTGGAAGGAAATGAGCGTTTGACTTTTAATTAGACCTTGAAACAGGTAAAAGTACTCCAAAACATTATAGTTAGAGAATACAGGGAGGAATCACTTAGTCACGTCTTTGGCCGCTAAAAAAGAAATATATTTAGGGTGGTCCAAAAAAAATGAATCCTATCTCTTTTTCTCCACATGGCTAAAACATTTTATTACACTTCACGGAAAGGAATTACACGTAAAATTCCGTCTCTATATCTCATCGTTTGGAGGTCGCCCCATTTTTCACTTTTCTCGGTCAGAATGGTCTTCGAGGCAGCCAGGAAGGCCATTCGGTGCTCGTGAAACCAGACGCGAAGATGAACTGCTAATTGTCCTCATTCTGCGTCAGCGTCGACATTGTACGCCTCTGCCAGGGACGTTCATATTTTCGCTGCGTCGTTTTTACCACTCGCAGGCTTTTGGCTCTGTCCTGAAAGTCCCTTGATAAAGGTTGTCGCCCGTTCGAGACACCGGGTCCATCTGTATAGAAAAGAAAGCCTTGATTGATTCGCTTCTGAACTCCACCTTTCTTCAGCACGTCGGCAAACACTAAGAGACCTTTCAGGGAGAGTAATCAAGGTGGATATGTTGTCTTCAATAATTTGCCCGGCGGGGGGATCCTTTCGACGAATTTTGGTTTCTTCATCCTCATAACGAGCTCGGCCTTTTATTTGTCTGGAACACGGTCATCCAACATGTTGGAAAGACCGACCAAATACGTTTGAAGAGCATTGCTCGCGGGTGCAGCGAAGTTCGCTTGTTTGTGTACTTCTCAGTAAGCATCACGATGTGTTGTATGGGGCTAGGATGAGAGTGGAGATTCCGTGCCAAAAGGGGAATGTACACCAGGGCAATGAACAATGCCATGCATGTCACATTCGCTTCTCGCTGTTCCCGTTGTCTTAAACTGATTTCGAAAAACCGAAAAAATATTAAGACCAGTAGATCCCTTTTGACATTTCACCTCGCGTGGTGGACAGCACCAGGGGCACGAGAGGATGGCTGACTCGTTATATCCCCTCCGGGGAACAGAGCGGCGAGTTGCAATCGGAGTAGTGCTCGCATGGACACTTCGTTGGATCAACCCGGGTAGATGCCAAATAATCTCTCATCTGGGAGCGAGCTGCTCCAGATGTCCTTCGAAAAGGTTATTCTCAGCCATTTCGTACTCTTTTTGGTTGATTTTTGGCCAATTTCTCTGGAAGGGCTTGAAAACTGCGACTTCTGGACCTCCAATGTGCCCAAAGGCGACTCGAAAGACGTCAGAGAGAACAATCTCCAAGGCATGATGACTGCATTCCACATCGTTAACTCTCTTCCAAGACCTTCATCCCATCCGGACGCATCGTCTTTGTGGAGGCCAGTGTTACTTGCAGTGTATCAAATACCAATCCAACTACTTCGTCGCGAATCTTCCATGACTCAAGCAGTTCCAGACATGCTGTGGCTTGATCGTCTCCGGTACTTCGAGCATCACTCGGAATATCAACAACTTCTCAAATCTTTTTGACTGGTCGCCGGACCTGTCCATCCTCTCCGTTGTCCTCTGCCCCGCTCAATCTCCTGAATCATTTCCCATCCCAATGCAGGAGAAGCGGAAGTTTTCCGCGCTCCTTCGTCTTTGACCTGACGCATGTGACGACGCGACTGCCATATGGAACTTCGAGACAACGTTAGGTCAAAATATCGTTTCCCAGGGACTGTTCATCAGCGCCAGTGACAAACGTCTCGCCACGATCAGGATGAAAATCGGTAATCGTCTTCAGCCTGCGACTCCTTCGAGAATGCGGAGCTACAACTAAAGGCAGCAGCAGCAGACTCTTTAGCTTCTCCGCCCGCTTTGGAGCGCGATTCCTTGTTCCTTTCTCTCCTACGCCTGTTCCTCTACTCTAGATGTCTTAGTGTCTTCTTCGCTGGTCATGGTCTGGATCGCATCGCTTGTGGCATATGAAGGAATGTTTGCCCATAAAATATTGACTCATATTCGTCAAAATTTAGAAATTTTGAGTCACAAGATGGCGATGAGGCAGTCAATACCAGGCAACGTGCTGCACGCTAACTACACTGAGGTGTCATATTGTAATATAGTCATGCATTTTTCTGTATCAAATAAAGCATTCTGATGATCTAAATTTCAGGGTGTACGCGTCGGGTCCATTTTTATATTTATTTTAGGGGTTCCCAGACGAATGGGAACTAAAATGAAATGTTGTTAGACATGTCCATGAACACAGTGAAGGTATTTCAAAATTTTGTGATGACCGCGGATGTTCAGAAATATTGAGGCCACGCTAAGATTAACAAGAGCAACACTAATTTTCAGAACCTCAATGAAGTAAAACTAACACGTGATTGGCAAAGGTACGGGTGACAAACAATCGTATTCTCCATTGGAAAAAGCATCCCCCAAACTGCTTGTTGGTAGCTATCTCAAGTTTTAATTTTCAACTGCATGTCAAAACTATCCAAAAAATCCCATCAGGTATATGGATAGAGGGGCGTTAAAAGAAGAAAAGTAAGGGCGACCTCTGAATATCATTATATTTTTGGACCATGATCCTGAGGTCACAAGAGACCACAGTCTGAAACCTTGTGGTCAAGATAAGTCCAAAACGTTTTAGTCCGATCAAGCTGAAGTTTTAGCATGCTGCCTTCTCATGCGGAGCAAAGGAAAGATATTGTTTCATTGTAGAGCGGGAAATCAGCCCCTGGGTAGAAATGGATAAGTTGTGGAATAGAGATATTTCAGCAATTTTAGATTGTGGACACAATGACTCGACCCCACCTGGATGGATTCAAGCTCAAAGTTCATCTAAGGTCACAGGAGGTCAAAGTCTGAAAATTCTGTGGACAGGATAAGTCCAGAATTCTTGGTCTTATCGAGCTGACGTTGGGTGTTCATCATCCCATTATCCCAATTGATTTGCATTTCTGGTCCTATGTTATAAGACACGAGTCAAGAAATCACTAAGCCCTCTGGCTTTCTGTTTTGTTCTGGTTCGATAGCCCATCGGTAACATTATCTGATTTTTGTTTGTTTCCCCGATGTACTGTAATCCGCAGATGTTACAGTAAAATTAGATTAGATCGGGTGGTTTGCAGAGAGACAGTCAGTCTGATGTTGTAGACCGCGATGTCTGGAAATATTTGGAGGAGGTTGTGCTGACAACCAGTTAACAGGTCTTGTAATATGGGGGGGGGGGGGGGGTGAGGCGACTACCGACATTATCGCTCACTTGCCCGCGATCTTTCACAAACTTGGTCGAGACTAGACTGTCACGCAGAGTTGCCAGGGCGAGTAGATATGACTGAAGGGTCCGGAAATACAGATTCGAGGAGTTCCTAACTGTGAAGAGTAGGCGCGTGGTTGCAAATGAGGCTGGCCAGAGGAGGGCGTCCGGGGTGGTACTTATACTAGGGTACTCATGAGGGAGGGGCAGGGTCACGCGTTTGTCACGTCAGAGTGTCATTCCGTGGGGTTTCTGTTGTCTTTTCCATAGTAGTAGCAGGGCGGGAGAATAGCAAGGGAGAAGAATGGCAGAGTGGTATCAGTGACGTTCTGCAAGCAAACATGCCTGGGTCGAGTTCTAGCTGTCACCGGACGTTTCCCCTGGCTGAACTTTGGGCGCGGTCTTGCTCCTCGATGTTCCGCTGTAATGCAGTGGACATTATAGTGTATCTGAGGGTTGTTACGAGTATTGTCTGTCAATCCGCTGTGACCAGTCACGTGAGACTTCCAGGTTTCCAGAAGTTGTTCGGGTCCTGGGGAAAGTTGGGATTGGTTACAATCCTGCCTCGAGATCATCAGATCACTGGTCGAAAAGAGAATGCGAGCTATCGCCGGTGCTCATCCATGACCAATAGGGCCAGGGTTTCTTGGTGTTCCTCACTAGCTTCCTAAACAAATAGAACTCAAATTCAAATCAATCAGATAGTACTGCGGAAGTACATTCTCTTCTGGATGTATTTTAACAGTCCACTAGCGCGCCCTTCAAAAACAGTTCGGTGCTTTACCTCTCAGTCGGATGACCTAGATCGTTGCCATGAATACCTGGCCATGGATTTTGACGGATTTTGCGAAGTATGCGGGCGTATAGATCCCGTGGACGATGTTTATGGACCAAGAGGGTTCTCAACTGCATTTCCCAGAGTAAGCAAATCCAATGAGCGGCAGCTGTCAGAGAGCTCAGCTGACAATAACGCAAGAGTGGCTTCTCGAGACTTGATTCAGACAGTCATTCCAGAAACACCGACCCTTGTGTTGGTTATGAACGCCTTTAAGGAACCAAACGATTAGTTCGCAGCTTCCCCGGAAGTTCATTACGTTCAGTCACTTTGATAACTGTGTGAGAACACTCTTCGGTATGACAGCGCCATGCACAATAGACACAGAAGAAAATAATTCCGACACGGGATAAGTCGAAAATAACACTCATGAAAGATGTATGTTTTGGCCACCAATTGGCGCCTTGATCATTTGGATTTTGTACGGACTTGATACCTGTGAAAAAGTTCATCTGAAGTATACACAAACCGACGCTTTCCGATTAGTATTGGGATTTGGGGATGGGGTGGCAGGGTGGTCGCGAGAAATCGCGAGCCTCAAACATCAATGTGAGTCGAAACATCTAATGACAATATTGTACCACTACGAAACAGACATGCTAAATATGTTAGCTGGCTGGTTACGCCCATGGTGATTTGAACAGGCCAGTCCTTCGTATTTCGAAAAATAGGCACGAATCATACTGCGTAAATTTCAGCAATTTGTTCTGTCGTTTCTTATTTGTTAGCCTGATCAGAGGCTGGTATACTGTTTTTACTTCTAACTATTTACTCTCATCTTCTTCACTCCAACAGAATGCGAACCTTTAGTTGACACCCTCAGTAAGAATAGTAAAATCATTGTGAAATCATCCCCACCCCCCCCCCCCACCCCAATAGTGTTCAATTGCTGCTGGTAGTATTTCATTAGGCTAAAGTCCGGGTAGGACTCGTAAAGTTGTACTTTGTAAGTCGTCTTAGCGTCGGTAGTGTTCCCGTTTTTCTAGAGTTGACAGCTTCAACTGACCTTACCAACAATATAGAATTAGAGTTCTCATAGGAAGTATGTGGGAGTATTATTATAGACAAGCTACGAATAAACAGGGCCTGATACTAGCCATCTCACACCATACAACAGTTTCACTGCGGGGGATGGGTATTCTTAAAAATAAATATCGTTTCGCAACATTCGGCGAATAATAGGACGAGTATGTTTTCATTACGTCCCGGCGAACAAATCGTTTCGCAGTAAGTCGAGACAAAGTTACTTGTCGGATGAGAGGATCTCCATTTCTAGAACTGCCACTTCATGAAAATCTCCTGTTACCAGGTTCCATATGATGTCGCGTGAAATACTACATTCTTTTTCATCTGTACTTGAATTCCTATTTTTCCAGAAACGTGTGCTGTGCCGATTTCTCTTTCAAGCGAGTTCAGTTTGCTTCGATTCGCAGCTTCCAGTTTACTACCCGCAATGTTTAACGTGTACGCATACAGCAAGTATGGGATGGACTCCTGTTGGCTACCTGAATGCCAACCAATCACGTGAGGTCAGTGCCTTGCTTTCTGTTCCTAGTAGTTTACCACACAGTGTTAGTGAAAAACTACCACAAATAAGTATGTTTACAAACAGATAGCTACAAGCCTTTTGGGGGCCGGTGCCTATAAAACGAGAATCGATATTTTTTATTTTAGCTAAGTATTATATTTGGATATATAGGAGTATGAAAGTTGAACAACCCATGCCATTTCATTCCAACTGTTCAAACAGAATGATTGACTGACTAGAATTATTATGTTCACTGTCGTTTCTAATAATTTTAATATTTTTTTTTTCGATGATCTCCATATAACTGACATAAATTATAGATCAATGACCGTTTTTGTGTTATGAAGCGTTATATACCTAGGCCCTGTTTTAACAAGTAACTCTCATCACTTGTGCATCCTAAATGTGGTAGTGTATAGCAGTGGGCGACCATTGGGCCCAGTTTGCTACTGGAGCGAAAGTCATTGGTTATGATAACAAATTGGTGAACACGGCAATGAGTGCTGCAGAAAGAGAAAACGAATAATTGTGCGAGCGCAGGACCGAAGAAGCAAACATACGCTATGCCGAATTTGGAGAATCAGGGAATGTTGATGAGCATTCACGTAGACCGTTCAACACCCATATACTGAAAATTTATGTGAATCGTGCAATATTGCCCGCTTCTCGCATTTATCAATTTACATCTCACGCAAAGGTGTTCCACTGCATATAACTTGGTATATGAGAATAATGAACTAATATCGGTTTTGGTATCTCCCCACATCACAACTGCCGATATTATGGGTCCCGGTAGTCAGGCGAAAAGATTAAATTGATCACTAAAGTGAGTCACTAAAGTCGTATATTCGTCATGGACAACCATGTCGTCACCCAAAACCATAATCTTGCTGTATCGAAACAGATTGCATACCGAAAGAACGTGCTCTATTCCTGTCCCGCAAATGATTTCATAGATTTCCTCATTTGCTTATTGATTTCGGTTTTCAATTTATTCAGCTCTACTTCCAAAGGCGTTTTGTGATATCAGCGCTGGTCGTTTCCGGCTGCGGTGACGATCACCTTGGTTGGGTGACACAGCTCTCCATCGAGTCGACCATGTACTTGTATCGACACGTTGATGTTGAAACTAAGAAAGACGTGAGTGCTCGATTCCGCTCATTTAGTTATTTATTGAATCCCTCCCCCCCCCCCAATTTCTGCGGCGCGTATGGGGAGAAATGCTTTTGGACTCCGGTTGGGGGACATAAGAGGATCATTTTGGTGAGAGTCTAACTCCCTCTGAGACGTTAAGACTGCCGATATGCTCCTAACGACCCTAGCTATCAGCAGCTTGCTTCGTAAGTTCATCAGCTAATCACACTATTTGTTTCTGTTTCCTCTCCCCAATTTTACCCAACGACGACCCTCAGCAAGTGGTTGAGCCCTTTTTGTCATGCCGTATGGCACAGATCACTTGCCCGACCAGCGACTAGGATGGGGCTGAACAATTGGTGGGCAATGGCATCTTGCCGTGTTGGTAGACTAATCATTCCAAACTTCCGAAAGAGGGTCGAGACAAAATTAGTGGAAGACACATTTCTGTGTCAAGAGGGCGTGAGTTTGGAATACGGACAGAATATGAATTTTGTTCAAATTACAATGGATTTTTTCTTGTATATCCCATTAACCCACTCACCGAAAATCAGTTCAATTCAGTGTTCATATTGAGCCGACGAACGTTACATATTGAGATCTGATATTCTAGTCAGTGAGCATCTTATAATTGCTCACTGGCCAGAATATTCGGATATAACCTAGTAGCGAGAACATATTATTCGGGTTCCATATTCCACACTTTCGTCAACTTTGCGTGTAACATAAAAAAATATAAAAAATCGCGATTAAATTTTCTGATCGCCCATGTATACCAGTGTACCATTCCCAATTGAAATATGAAAATATGTTTTTATGTTACCATTGTACTTTATTAATCCTCTGACTGGAAGTGTAAACTAATAAACAACACGTTTGAGCTATGCAGTGCGTTTGTCGTTCAAGGCTACAATTCTTGTATATTCGCATTTTAGCGAGCCAAACATGACTACTCACGCCTAGCTCCTTCTTATACCTAACGATCCAGGTCTTTACTGCAAACGTCGAACCACGGTGCTCCGTAATAATTCCCTTGAAGCCAAAGATCTGGGCGGACTACCTACGAATCACTCCTGTGTCGCATCATATTAGAGTAGCGATGAAGATAGATGTCCTTGGTTGTTTAGATGATGGTGAGTCATCAGTATGATTCAAAAATGTCATTTTGAATCAACTGCCTGACTGGCTGATTCTCATCAGGTCGGGTTCACTTGGTGTTATAAATTCCTACGTGTACAGCTGATTATATCTGTGTCCATGAGGATATGACTTGGCACATTTATTACTCGTTTTCCAGAGTTCCCCCCGGTTGCCCCCGGAATGTGGGTATTCCCTTCTTGAACCATTTACTCCTATTCTAATCAGAGGACCGAAGACGACTCAAATAAGTGGCAGGATGGAGTGATACTATCAGTCAAAAGCTATACGCTTCCTCCTGCGGTGAGCCCACGTATGTAAACAGTAATATGTTGATATGTCAACTGCGTAGGTAATTACGAACCATGTTTTTAGTACGTTAATAAAAATACTAACCACGTTCTATGATCACAGATTGCGACGAATCATGGTATGATAAGCAGCGATCCATCGGCAGCAATTACGGGATCCAGCGCGGTGGATGGTGAGCACGGTCCTGTGCAAAGTCGTTCCCAATTGTTCAAATTACAGTTCCCGGGACCCGCAGGATGGATCCCAAGATCCGATGACACCACGCCGTGGATTCAGGTGGGTACAAGTTTCCATCGCCCTCACCTCAAGAAATAGTGAGAAAAGTCGTATAGGTTATATATTTGTTCGCACGTAATACAATATCAAGTTGTCAAATTGTATTTCTCAGAAGGCGTATAACAACTGACTGATTTGCGAGATAATAACAGAAACCAATGGTACGTTTGTGTTGGACCTTGCATTGGATGAAATAAACGCACGCTTTGTGATACGTAGCTTAAGTGATGCGCATATCAAATCACTATAATCACATACATCCTTCTACCATTTCAAATGTACCAATAAACTCTTGTTCGATGTACGAATATTCGAAAAACATGCTATCGTTTCATGATGACAAAGCAAAGTAATCAATCAGACAATATTTGCTGTTTTTCAGGTCAGTTTTACGGGACTCACAGTTTTAAAAGCTATCATAGTCGAGGGCTGCGTGGATACTGGATACAGGGTGACATCATTCAGTATATCCTCCTACTCCGAATACCACAAAGATTCGGCGGGGACTCTGAGATGGATAAAACAAGGTGATGACGAGAACAGTAGAATTCAGGTACGATTCAGCAACAGAAAGACTTTCATACCTCTCGTCTACTTTCGTCTCTCTTCTCTGTTCCTGAGGATCGGATGATATATTGTAGTCAGTTGGTGGTTGCCCTAGCAATAGTTGCTATGATAACAATCGTAGTGATTACGAACTATCCACTGATGAGGATACCCTCTGGTGTGTTTGGGTGCTGTGTGATCCAGCAATGGGATACACTCGGCGATCTTGAAACGGTGTGTTTCTTTGTATGGTGTGGCCGAACATCGTGCAATTTCACACTGATGATTGAGTCATAATATTGTTCTGCATGAACAATGACGGATGTAAAACAATCCATAGCCACAGAACTGGGATTTAAGCAGTGGGCGCTGCTAGTAAACAAAGAGCTTACGAGCTTAAAATAATGAATCCCAATTATACTTCAGTGTTGCCTGCAAGATGCTAGAATAATTATCGGGATCATTTGACGAACTATTTCAGTGAGATCTTCGTATTCGGGATTCTCAGCATGGTTTTGGGGAAACGATTCTGTTGGAATTCATGGACGATGTTACCTGTTCTTATGACGAAGGTAATACCATTGATATAAATTTTTGGCCGGCTTCAGAAAATATTTAATAAGGTGCCTCATAATCGTCTTTTGCTAAAGTTGGAGAGTTTAGGTTTCGTTTGCAATATTTCCGGTGAATTCAGGGTTGGTTTTTCAATAAGGCGCAGCGGGTTATCATTGATGGGTATACTGCTGCTTAGCGGTAGGTCACTAGTGGTGTCCCTCAAGGGTTCGGTTTCAGAGTGTTCAGTTTAAGAACCATTATCTTTAATGTCATATATCAGTGATCCTAATGATGAGTTGCGGACAACACCTTGTACCAACTTGTACCAGGAAATCGATTCAGATGGGATTCAAATCCAATTACCAAATTGCCTTCGGACTGGCTAATGCTTTTCAACACTGACAAACAGAAAGTCATGCATGTCGGCTATCACAATCGCAAGGTTTTCTGCAGTCTGTCTGGCCATTACATCCATCGGGTGAATTTGGAAAAGGTCTCGAAGTGTACTCAGATTCTCCTTTGAAACCTGCTAGGCATTGTGCAAAAAGTTGATTGGATCGCGGAAGAGAATCTCATTTGAGGATTGTTCGTTGCAAGGAGGACCACGTGAAAATGATATGTATTGGAAATATCAAGTTTTTACTAATTCCAATCACGGCGATAATATTGTGCTACTTCGAAAATGCAGGATCTGGTTTGGTCTGTATTTTGTTACTGAAGATCGTCAACAATTGACTCGCGGCATTGCGCCTTTTCTCCTGTAAGGTCGAGAAGGCTAGCTGTTTGAGAACTACTGTCAGAATAGTTGACGGACAGAGATCTTTAAATCTGGCGATGAGCCCTTCTAACTTGTTTCTGGCATGTTTTGTATGGATTTTACCCTGAGGAGGTATATTAGAAATAGGAGCCAGTTGGTCATTCGAAGACGATATCTTGGTTAGCTTTTGTACTACCAGACATGAAGCCCGTTTTTGTTTTACCAGCCAGACAACATCTTAGTTACTTTTGGTTTTCTCAGCTATGAAGATGTCTACGAATAGGAATATTGTTTTCTCTTCATTTCTCAGGCTTTTCGTGCTAAACGTAAACGGGACTTCACCAGTGCGTGTGAATCTACAGCGAGAACTCCTGACAAGTGTGGTTCGAATTCATCCGATAACGTGGAGTGAAATGCCTTGTATGAAGTTTGAGTGGATTGGATGTCCATACAGAGGTATTGATTTTTTTAACAGGGCTCGTCTGCAAACACGAAAATGACAGAGAATAAGGATTTTGGCTGTTGCGATATAATGACAACTGAAGCTCCATACCTCTGGGTAAAAGAGAGGTCAACTCAAACCGAAGCTCAGAAGAAATGTACACAGTTGACTTACATGGGAAAAACAACTTGTACAGAAAATCACGTTCACTCTTTCGCCAAGGCAGACGGGATGACTCTGCTGGAACTTAAAGAAAAGCGCTCGTCCAAAGAAACCAAAGAAGACTCGTGCCTGATGCATTGGCACAGAAAAGGAAAATACGAGGGCAAATCGCTTGAAAAGGAATGGAATGATATAGATTAAATGCTGACCTAGTAATGCATGGAGATGCACATAAGACAAGATGGCACATGATTTGAATGGATCGAAGTGGGAGGCGCGTGGTTGGAATAATACCATAGGCGGGGTGAAATCCCGGTCGATGTTGGGGGGGGTGGTGGTAGGAATGGATGAGGTGGTGACGTTCTAAAAAGGGTGGGAATGGACAACGAGGGTAACAAGTTTTATCAATGTAATCCCCCCTTCCTCTCTCTCGCAAACTTAATCGCAGATGCTGTTTCCTAGGCGAAAACTCAATTTGAAAGAGAAGAGGATATCATTTTACATGACTTAGTTAGTTATTAATTCTTGAACCAACGTTATCCACCGATGTCATGTAACCACTCTTGAACGTACCTTTTTTATATTGCGATTGGCGCCAGCTTACGGTATTCACCAGTGAACACGTTAACTCGTTAACTAATCCCGAAAGTAGAGTTCCATGACTTTTTCTGTCATTCCTGTTACGATGAATACAAGATAGTGTGAACAACTTTTTCCACTTGTAGAGGGGGCGTGTCAACTTTCACTTTCTGCCAATGTAACTCGTTTCGCCTCTCGTCTATATCCGTTGTGTTGACTCGTAACAATGACTCGTAGGAAGCCACCACCATCGACGCCTTCGCCAATATTAGAGGTGCTATGTTATTAGCGAAGCTAAATTGGTTTCATAATAAACTAATTTCAGGGCTAAGAGCCGTCAAGCCCCTATATGCGGTCTGGGTTTCAAAGTAAATACCTTCTTGAGTATAGGCGCAACTCGGAGGACAACCTCGCCCCCTCGCCTGACTATTTTCTACAATTCTCTATTTATCATATTGTCACTGTACGATATCCTACTACCATCTCAAATCAGAATGCTACCGTCGCCTCGGAATGGAGTCCAATAACATTGCGGATGAGCAAATCTCCTACCCAAGGAAATGTTCACAGAACGGCGGCTTCCGTTTGTTCTGGAAGGGCCTTGGCCGGACTTAGAGGGGTGACGCATGTGCAGGATGAGGGGTGACTCTTTGGGAATCGATCTGCTAGTCGACCATGTGATCTCCGCTGTAGCGTCCCAGGAGTGCAAGGATGTGTGGGCAAGTTACTTCTCTCATCATTATCAAGGACTGGTGATACTATGTGGAATTCATATCGTAATCTCGACGGATCCCAAAAGGTAAATTTTCGGAATTTAGAGCAGGGGCATTTACTAGCTAGCTGCAGGCTGTAGAGTCTAGCAAGGTCAATGATCTGGTGCGGAAAGCTGGGGTTTGATTCCTAGTAGGAAGACCAACGAAAACGTCCTGTCGATCGGGAAAACAGCAGTGCCGCCTACTAGTTATTCAGAAGATAAGAACGTGAAGCATGAGGTGCCATACAGTGAAATCAGATTTTGATTGAATACAACTGGTTTGTTTTTCTTGCGCAATTGTCAAAGCCTGGATAATAAATCGCCGAATTGTTGTGGGCGTATCCTATATTGCAGTTACATGTAGTCTCTATCAGCATTGTTGAAGATCAATAGATATTGCGAACTAATCAAAAGCGCTCTGGATCATGCCTGTTTGGGATTCGAATCCTGGTGGGGAGTCAAAGAAGAACACCCTGTCGATTGAGGAAACATACCAATACCCCGCTACTGAAGATGGTTGTGTGTGGGGCTACTAATTAGATACAACTGGTTCGTTTCTCGTGCTTCGTCTTTGTCAATGCCTGGACTATGGATACCAAAACTGTTGCTTACTTTATATTGCGTATTTTTAAAAAAATGGTCTGTATTAAAGAGAGAAATGGGACGTTTAATAGACATTGCGAAGTAATCAAAGCGTTATGGATCATGTTGTCCACTGAAAGTATATTTTCTTTAAACAGGTATTCAAAGCTAACGCTGATGGTTTTTCCGTTGTTCTGAACCGATTGGAGCGCCCCATTGTTGCTTCGAAAATGCGATTGGACTACGGATTCACCGACAGTGATGGCAAACCCAATTCAGCTTGTTTGCGAATTGAACTGTTTGGTTGTCGATATAACGGTAAGTGAAAGTAGCGTAAGAATACATTGCTGTAATATACAAAATATTAGCTCGTCCATTGTTATCGGTCATTTCTTTTGACTTTCTCCCTTGTTCAATCATAGGAGGAAGTAATTGACCATTCATTTAGCATAACTCTTATGAAAATGGAAAATGGGCGGTTCCTCATGACAATTTTTTTGACCAGATAAATATGCGGCTTTGTTTAGTTTGTTGAGTAAGATAAAGAAAAAAACGACTCTGATGTCATAGCAATATAGTAACATTAGAAGTGCAAATATGTAGTTGGAGGGTTCTACAATAAAAACTATCGACAACTTTAAAAATCCTGAATCAAATCAACTCGAGTTTGCCTCAAATTCGATCGAAGTTCAGGACGCTTGCAATCTTTCTTCATACGTCAAATATCCCATGCAATTGTTCATCTTTGTAGCCCTGCTTTGAACCTTCCCAATCGGCGTTGAATCAAATTCGTTCAATCGATCCCTTTTTCTAGAAGCTTTGACAATTTCTCCGAAGTTCACCTGACAAATATCATGACCATTCATATTGGATGAAGCGCTGCAATAATGATACCCGCCATGCATCTCTTTGCACTTCTCGATCGACGTTAACAACATCTGCCATCTGAATACTATTTAGATGTTAGAGCTATGTTCCTTACTCAATACTGTCATTTGAACATATCTCTGAGGAACAATAATACACACATTGTGTTGAGTAGAGGGACTCCCATTGTTCGTTCTGACATATCGTGCTATCAATTTTTTTTTTTTTTTTTTGAGGACATTCCCGGTGATACCCAAACTTCAGCAGGAGGTAGTTATGAGGCACCTCGTCAATGGGAGGCCAGGAAAAAAATGTGGCATCTATCAATGGCACGAATGAAAATCTCTGGAATATCTAACGGACTAGTCATTCGCGAACGATTTGCTACTGAAGTCATGCTGAGATTTACGAATCATATTGAAAAAATTCATACTATCCATACTATTCATTATCGCACAAACAGCAATGGTACGACTAGCCTGGGATTACACAAGAAAGATTGTCTTCCTTAACAACATTTGTTATTCTTCAATCCTCAGGAACAACACCTTGATATTGGATTGCATGGTCGTGGGATTGAGTCTTGATGAAATTCCCCCTCTGGCTTGTTTGCCCTTCGCCCTAAAAGTCTCAGGCCAACAAAGGCTAACAAACGTCATATACTGCTCCAAACATGCTCAATTCGTCTAGGGAGGGCAGTGGTGCACGGTACGCAATCGTGGCTTGCCGGCAGATACCGTCTCGCGATATATAGATATTGTGCTTGCATTGATATCGTTTGATATCATTGTGACGATATACTGTACCGATATCAAATCGCATGGGGACGGTATTTTGCCGTTTCGTCGTTTCACTAGCTGGTCATACCTTCTCATGCCAGTCCCCAGTCAAACAAAGGCTACGAAGGTGATCAACTTGTTCAAATCGATGGTTATAAACCTGCCCGATTAACAATTTCACTGACGGGGACTGTAACTTATTGACAGGCACATAGCATCTCATGAGCATACCGAAGTCGTTTCAACTCAGCGTTAACAGTTTTAGCCTAAATTATGGTATGCAAAATGGTCGAATTGTTCAGTCGGCAAGTATAATATATTTATATCCGATTAATAATACCACTCGTAAACTGCTAAACACTCCTGCTCAACTCATCAGCGTGACATGTCCTGTGCTGATAAAAGCTTACAAAGTGATCAAATCAGCTGATCAATCAGCTATATAGTATTTTACCCTGATTGACAATAACACGAACGGACTATTGCTATTGACAGGCGCATGGGCGTTTCTTGAACTCACCAAAGTCAGTTCTACCCATCGTTAAAAGTTTCAACCTAGATGTGGTCGAATTGTTCAGTCGGCATTTATAAACACTTTTTGCCAGACTAACGATACTACTCCTGCTCAATTTGACTTACTAGTCCTGGGCTAAGTAAGAAGCACACAAAGTGATCAAATTGTTCAATCGGCTATGTATAGTTTCAGCCTGACTAACAATATCACCGACAGGTCATTGCTAATTGACAGACGCATGAGCACTCTATGAACACAAACACATCACGTGTTAGACTTACAAAAGTCATCTATCTGACTTAGTCCAGCCAATTCCGGTATCGTTCAATTTTTAGCTGCGAACACTACACGATTGCAACTCAAAACGGCGACTCACGCCACTAATCCATGAAATATTGAAGTGTTTTGTGCCCAAGATCCAGGCCCAAATCCGTTGAGTCGGATTCCAGGATCCCAGGTAGCTTCCCATAACAATCAAGTCCTGTTGGCCGGCAGAGCGCAACACGACACGGAGATGGTGACCCCCTTCCCCCCCCCCCATTACTATATGCATATGAGTACTTAGACGCCCTTCAAAGCCACAACCAGCCATCTCCAGACGGAAGCTTTTATGGTGGCAACATTTTTAATCTGAACCTACAACACAATGTTATTACAATGGTATGTGAGTAGTCCTTGCTGAAAACAACAAAATTGTTCTCTATTTTTCTCCTTCCTAAGACTCTGGCAACGTATGCGGTCCTGGTACTATCTTGCTGGACGGCAGTTGTTTTGGAACTGTGCAGTCCAATTCGCCGACTGCCTGTCAGGATGTTTTCCACTCGGAGAGCCACCCTGCCATCATAAAATCACAGAGCCTACAGTTGGGCCTGACGGAAGCTTTCCTAGATCTGGAACTACCAGACTATCTGTACTATAGGATAGGGATCACTGCTAATAGCACCGAAGGGTACAGCTGGGTGGACGACACGCCTGTTGTCTATGAGCAGTTCGTAACTTCACCACCAGCCATAGAGGAATCCAATCTCGGGAATTATTGCGGCTTCATCAATTCACGTCGAAACGTCGGTTGGAATTCCCCCACCCCTCGACTGTGATTCGTCGGAGATAACTGCAGCCACACTGTGTCAATTAGGTGAGTGGTGTTCCACAATCTTAGTCGGAGGGCTTCATAATTGTATTGTGCAGCACTCGGATTGTTCTGTTGTGTTTCCTTTGATATAGGCTAGGCTTTTAATGCGTATTTTGCAACGATAGTGTACTGAATGTTGTAAGTATTCTTCCGAAAGTACAATGTAGGCATATATCAAAAAATCTACTAGACAAGTTAATTTAAGCTGAATTGATTATTTGCTATATATTTATTATAAGGCTGGAAATCCATAGTTCCGAAAGCGATGTGCGGTATGTGAAAATTGCATTTTTGCGAAGAGGTTATTTTTACTCTGATGTCGAATGCAGGAGCTGATGGACGTTGAATAATTTTCATATTCGATTACTGGTGATATACCGACAGGCTCGTTTTGTCAATAACAGCGTAGATCGAACACATAATGAACATAATCTATACATATAATCAGTGGCCAGGACATTTTCTCCATTAGCCACAAGAAGCGCGTGCGTTTGTGTGTGTGTGTGTGTGTGTGTGTGTGTGTGTGTGTTTTTGTGTTTGAAACTACTCCCAACGGGAAGGGAGATGTACTCGCCTCTTCCTACTCGCTTGTTATGATTCAGAACATAACATGAGACTGCTTCTTGCAATCCATCGAAGAACCTCATTACATGTGTACTATGTGGCCGCACTGGCCAGAACCCACTTGTATGTGGGTTATGAGACGCAAATGATATGGAGACTGTGATAACTTGCCTCTCTTCGCGATAGTGCTCAGATGATATCAAGGTAGTAGCCAATTCCCACCTGTTCCCGTTACCGGGGCCAGTTTAGGTCTCCATCCGGGAGAACAACCATTGAACTCAAGGACCAGACCACTTCTCTAACCTGGAGGAGCGAAAGTTCAAATTCAGCAGTAATATGACAGGATTAAGTACATGTTTCTGGTCTTTCCTTCAGATATCAACGAATGTTTGCAGTGGGACAACCAGTGTTCAGATGGCTGTCTGGACCTACCTGGAACATATCGATGCACATGCCCGGTTGGGAAGTATCTTGAACCAAGTCAACAGCTCACCTGTGAATGTAAGGGGGAATATGTATTTGGTAACTCTGGTGTAGGCGTAATAGTTTAGCATCTATGCATCTTGTTAGTTATCTTGAAAGTTATGCTTTCCATACAGCATACAATAATTCAATAGATATTCATTCAAATGGGAGATGAGGGAACGTGAATATGTAGACAGTACTGTATGTATTTTGGGGAAAGCCAGCGCGGTCTTGAATAACCTTCTTTATTGCATTCTCGTCGGCTCCCTAACTATAGGGCATTACACAAATCGACCATGTTTTTTTTAACACCCAGAACATACCATCAATGTGCAGTGCTTAATGGATTGTAACCGGTATTGTTGATGCGCTTGTTCGATCACGTGTATATCGTACATACCATATGAAATGCGTTTTCAGTACGAGTTTTCGAAACGAGTTCGAGTCGTGACTTTGGTTCTACTTTCACAACTTGACGAATTTGCGACAATTCGATACACTCAATTCAGGAATCGAGAATCATGCTGATATGGATAATTCTCGAAAAAGTAATCCATGTATATAACCTTGAAGTTGAGAAAATTTCGACCCGAATCCATACAATTAAGTTTGTGGCAAATACATACATGAAGCAGTTTTAGTCAAACTAGAAAAAGCAAGTGCACGTTATTAGAACACAATGCAACCTGATTTTCAATTCTTCAGTTTTAATACGGTTGTTGAAGGTCCTGCTGTGTTCGAAAATATGGGTATCGAATGAACGCAGCATTGACTAATTATCACATAGGTACGTATCCAATGCATACCACGTCCTCATACATTTTTATCATATGCCAGTATGTGGACCTATACGCATATGTTCACGTACAGTTACGGTACGTAAGTTTACTACGTACGTCACATAGTACCGTAGTTGTACGTGATAATCCAACACAAAGCAAAACTAAACTATCGAACAGATATTAACAATATTCACAACTTCTTGGTGTTATTCTCCTGTTCATTTAGCCCTGTGCAATGCTGTTTCGTTTCGAAGTCATGAGGACAACACGATATGCGTTGACCCCAGCTCGAACCTGAGTACATGGCAAGAGTCCACGGAGACCTGCATACAGAGAGATGCTGCTCTTGCGTCTCAGAATAGTTCCAAATTTCATCTGTCAAATTCGGTAAGAATAACATTTGTCATCGTGGTACTGCCATCTTTTAGTAAAGAAACTGCGAAACCCAATGGGGGAACCTTGAGAAAACTTGCAGTTGGACGAGGCAAAGAAGGGGAATCCATAGGCTACTGAGTTACTACTCGAAGAAACTGTCCGAACTTGAATCCGAATCAAACGTAGGATAGGTTTCTGAATAAATGCTCCACCGCGTGCTGACTGATACCCGAAATTGTTCAGCTGAAAGAGTTTGCCATTCCATTCTGTTGTGGCAACTTGCACTGACCCTTCCTGCCTTCCAGGTCAGCATTTATACATTCTTGAAGGTGCCAATAAGGATACAATGAGCGGCCATGCTACTATAGACTACGAGGGCAATGCAGTGATTTTTCTAATCCCGGCTCTGCCGTGTGAAATCCGCTCTCGGCGCAAAGGGTTCTAGGAAGACTACGTGACCAGTATTTCGTCCTGTTACATTTAGTTTATATCTAAGCTATATCTGAAAAACCTCAATGAATTATTATTCCATTGTCTTGATAGGGGAACCCTGTGGGCGTCTGGATTACGCCCCATGGCCTAGCAGGATCAGATGAACTGTGTCCTTTCTATTCCAGTGATCTACGTTCCGTGATTCAAACTAATTGTTCCACACCAATGGCATATATCTGTGAAAGAAGTAAGTAGTGGATAGAACAAAACACTCCTGGTTAGAGTATACGAATCGAGAACATCACACGGGGTAGTGAATGTGATGGCCTTTCATGATGGAGCAAGATTACTTCTTAGGAATTAGTAAATGGTAAGGTAATATTCAATTACGTATACTTTTATGTCATGTTTTCCTGGGATGTGGTTAAAACAGGAATCAGGTTAGTCAGACTGGAGTCATATACACATTGACTCACATTTGCTCAGAGGGAACAGGAAATTAGCTTCACCGGCTGTCTCCTGAGATGATTCTGTGTTAAATTTTCCCACTTGTTTGACAGTGACGTTACCCAAGCCAACAAATACTACCGAGTATTCGACGGAGTAAAGAGCGATAATTGTAATCATTTTTAAAATAAGTAAACGTGGAGGCAGTTAACGAAGAAACTATCCAGGTCTACATATATTTCATTTTTTCCTCGATCGTATTCAGAGGCATCGACGCAAACAAGCTCAGTTTGCGAATATGTCCCTATTGATAACTACGCAAATAAACATGGATAAGCTCACGTGTTGATTTTATCAAAATGTGGAACTGGAGATCAGTCTCTTCCGTTGTTGTAATGATAGAAATCGTCTATGTTTCGCGTCATTCAAGGTTGTGTGCAAATAATGAGTCTCACATTACGTCACAATATGTCGGTTCCCTTCCTAGATGTCCCTGTGCACCTAGAGCTCGATTGCCCAGAAGGCAGTCACGAATGTCTACCGGATCCAGTATTTCATGATGAAGGCTTCATAACCTGGTTCGGTTTCCCGCCTTGGTATCAACGCATGACGTCCGTACGATTTCATCTCATCGTTCAAAGGCCGGAAGATGCGGTAAGACATTACTATTATAATTACCTTTCCATTCATATGTATGCTGCTGATTTTCTTCGGTTTTGCTCTCACTGCAAGCGACCGTTACAGAATATACTCTGCTCAAAACCTAAGAGGAACCAGAAGTCTTGACCTAAACACGTATGTTTGCTCCAACAGCTTGACATTTTTATCCCTCGTTCTTCGTCAACGTAACTCGACGGCATGCCTGGACAATCCTAACCGTACAGGAGAACTTCCCTAGGATAGATGTATTCCACGGGATCTACTGCGGGACTCTACAAAACTTCGATGTCGATCTCAATTCCAATAACGTCACTCTCATCCTCGACGTAGGCGATCTTTCCAAAGTAATGCCAGACTACCTCCAAGTGCGAGCCTTCTTTCAAGGACTGAGTGAGACATATTCTTCAATTCGTTAATTCCTGAATACTACCCGACTCGGAAAAATGCATGCAATATGATCTAATTATGAATATTCATATATTTGGGTTCTCTTATACATAATTGAATTCCGTAAAACTTATTGAGAGGAGCGCAATCAATCGCAGATAGACACAATGACACCTGGGATCCAGATACGCTGATAATGAGTGATCGTACCAAGGAGATATCCAAAAATGGTACCCTGTGAGGGCAACAGTTCTGGGAATTTGCCGGCTGACAGCATGGTGATTTCAAATTCGGTTCCACTGTAAACACACGTCCTTGGAATTCACCCAATAGCTTCCAATAATTATTGCTGCTCAGCGATTTCAATATAAACTAATGGTGATGAGATATCAGCGAGCCGTAAACTATTGCCTCTACGAACAGTTGCGATTAAGGTGATTCATCTCCAGCCGAATAAGTTTGAATGTAGTCTGTTTTCATCCATTCAGATGGGCAAACAAGAGGAACACATTTGGCGTTTGTCACAGCCAATTTCCAATCGCTGAATCAATTCTCATTGTGATCACTTTTCTAGTCAGTTATTAATTGTTGAATATTTTCTCAAGGTAACTGAGAAATTAGACAATCCTACTTCTGAGCCATAAGGAGCAACACATGTTATGAAAAAGTAATTACGAAAAGTTTTCTCAGGTATACGCTGTAACAGGTGAAATACACGTGAAAGTTGGTAACACAGGTGAAGTGACTGATCGACATGATTTGTTCGCCCATGTTTACTGTTTGTAATACAGTGAGGAATACCTAGCTATTTCTGGATAAAAAACAAAACTCCGGAAAACTTGATAACATTTTTTCTTTATATATGAATGAAAGTTAGAAAGTCTTATTGCTATCAAGTAATATACGATTTTCATGCTCTAAATGCATGTTTCAACTTGATATGCAACTAACAGGTTTGTATTTTATATCATTTGCTTGTTACAGATTGCACTGTTACAAATTGCGAATCCCAGTGCCCATCTCATCCTCTTATGGAGAGTACGGGTAACATTCTCACCTATAACTTCCCCGAAGTTCTGCCCATCTATTACACGTGTACATGGCAGCTTTCCGTACCTCCTGGGTCATCCGTTCGCGTCGATTTCAATGTCTTTGATATATCCTGCGACCTCCATGTCCCATTGGAGATCGGTCATTGGACACTTGACGGATTCATCAGCGAGCGTACGGTCTGTGGCACTCAGGCAGGAAGCGTGATTTCTAACGGGACTGGAGTAGCGCTCCGCTTGAGGAATGACCTTACACAAACGTCAAGGGGATTCAATGCGACCTATTCGAGGCAAGGTAAACATTCAATGTCCCTATCAAACGTTCATATCTTCTCTCCTGATGCGAAAATAACTCATTTGGAATTATATTTTTTTAAGGCTACATCCGTCATATGACTGGTCTGATCACACATTGAAGTAGCCCTTGCAAAAAAAAAAAAAAAAAATTATACTGGAGCCCTCTCCAAACCCCCAAAAAACATCCTGCTGCATGAAAGGCAGTTCACGAAAGTCTTCTAGTCCGCCAAATAATACGAGTGCAGATATACCCAAACTTATGTTTCCTTTTCAGCAACACCTGGCTGTGGAATGATACCAACATCGTCACCCATATGTACAGCAGTGGTATGTTCCTCACCGTCAGCAATTATCGCCAGTCGAAACTACCCGATTCCTTACGACCAAGGGCTCGACTGCTGGTGGACTATAACCACGTCCTCTGGTACTTTCATCGAACTGATTTTCACAGACTTTGACGTCAGGTCATCTGATGGGAGCTGTGACCAGGAATTACAGTCGAGTTCATATCCGGCTCAAGCAGAGTGAGGTACTGTAACGGTAACTTCGAAGAGCACCAGGGGTTTACAGCAGTAACAGGAACGAACTCGTGATGAGATTCAAGAGTAACTACGATTCCCTAGCCGGTACCTTTCTTGGGACGTACGTCGAAAGATATTTCACTGCGGAGAACTTCACAAAAGGTGATTAGATATTTAGGTGATGCGAACATGAGGATATTCATGACGAAGCTATTCACTGATGAACAGTTGAATAAATCCAAACTTTTTAGCTTAAACTCCAATGACTCCCAGGGGTCAGATCCGTGTATGTCCATACACTAGACCTCTGAAGGGGTATGTATTGATGATGCATGTGTGATGGAAAGACGTCCAAAGTTGTAGAATTGTATGAAAATGATGCGGAAGAAAGCACCCCGTACATGCCCATGCCATCAGTTAGCTTTACGCTTTTCTTTGCGTCTTAACAAGGAAATGCTCTACTCTTCCTCTAGGGTCGGGATATACACTAACAGTAATGCAGTATTATAACATCCATTCACATACATTTATAGCCATCTATTATTATAGGTATACCGATCATATTTCTGTTCATCTGGCCCCAATCTCGATATATTGGACGCATTTGACAGTATTAAATTATCTTCCGAAACATCTACTTTCAAAGTGACATTTGTCGACTTACTAGTACACTCGAATCATATTTCACTATATACGGCTGTTGTTTTGCGAACTATAACTTCCATATCCATCCGTAACAGTGTTTTTCCATTTCCATCCTATCAGCCTTGAATGATCAATCTTCAGAGTGGGACGTATTTTCCCTATATTATTCGCTTCATATTTTGCCACACGTTCGACACTATTACATATGACGACATGAGCGATAACAAGAACAACACAAAAAAGTTAGAGGCGAGTAAATGTCAACAACACCAAGGGTCAGTGCCCTTATTAATAAGCACTCTCGGACCAACGTAGGGGGGAGGGGAGGCCATTAATTACTTTTGTATGTATTCTACAGTTTTGCGTGTAGCTACCGCTGTCAACATAAGCATATAGGAGTAGGGTGATGGATTATGTTATTGATATTGAATTCAACAAATCAAAGCTCCATTTCCGACTATTTTTCTCCGTAATGTGCATTCTTATAACCCGTTTTGTACTTTCAAGTTTTGTTTTTCCAAGTGATATCATTTTCTACGCTTGACAGATACTGGCTGTAATGGTGACTGGGTATTGATAAATGACCAATGCGTCCGTCATTTCGAACTCCCCGTCGAAATTCACTGGCTCGAGGCCTCTATGTTCTGTCGAGAGCTGGAGAACAGCAGCTATCTGGCAACGATCAGAAACCAGAAGGAAATGGATTCCATTCAGCAATATATATTGGCAGTTGGTGATTCTGCTAGAGGAACATACATAGGTAAGTAACAGAATCGCCCTCACATTGCTTACACCATGTTATCGAATAACAACTGCTTATTCACCATCTTTCGGGTGACCTAATCGATAGTGTCGAGTAGGCAGTACAACGTATGGTCTCACAGCACTTCTTCCGATGGAGAGTAAATATTTTTCGCAACAACATTAAACTATCTATCGTTAGTTAGAGTCTTCGATTTGTTGTACACGCTAGAAGTTCATGAAATAGTATAATAAATAAACACTTGAATAGTATTATAGTGTCATGTCAAAATTAGAACTTGCCGTGTAAGTTCAGAGTGACATAACGGGCTTTGGTCTCCATATTGTCTCATGAAGAGTAGGGAAGGAAAAGCACATGACCACATTCGTATTCACTCCTGGACATTGTATATGAAATGAACGCTTGACAACCCTGAGTACTGGAAAGCCGCTTAACGGTAGATCAATTCTCTTCTGACAGGATTAACATGGCATCCAACAAAGCAAAGACATGTTTGGGACAGTGGCTTCCCGATGTCTTTCACGAGCTGGCGTGTGACTGGGTAAGTGATTTAGTACGATTCTTGGATCCTTAGATGTTCAAAATGTATGCCATGCGTCGCACTTCCATCTGCTGTGTCTTTCGTTTTGGTCTTTTCAATTATTTTGAAATAAGCTTACGTGTGAGTAAACTGTCTAGAATTTCACCATAAAAACATAAACAACTTGGTCGGAATTGTAAATATATCCAGGAATTCGTAGTAAGTGTAGTCCAAAAATATTGTAATCACTTGATTACATGCTGACCGTAATCCTCATCAGTTCTGACTATTATATATGACGTCCCATTCTTATGCTCATGGTTGATATTCCGTGTTTGTCATTCTAGAGAAATTCGATCAAATTGGATATTAGTCAATGCAAAAAAATAGGGGAGAGATTCAAACGTGGTCGTGTATCATTGTAAATGTTAACTTACTCGCGCAATCCAGAAAAGCTCGATTTTGCGACCAGTTTATCGAAATACGCATTCATTTGCTCATGCTTTCTCATTTAGCGGGTATGACTTCATACAACCTGATGGGGGTGACTTAGAGGCGTGTTCGGTCATCCAGTTTTGGAGTTTCCGCGAGAGCAGTAACTGGAATGACATAGCGTGCGCGGATCGTGTAACCAACCAACTGCTCTGTCAAAAGCCAACGTCATATAACGGTAAGAACTACCAACGACATAATGCTCTCATCAATGCGGAAACACATGTGTAAGGATATATAATATATATATATATAGTTCCAGTTTTGGAGTTTCCGCGAGAGCAGTAACTGGAATGACATAGCGTGCGCGGATCGTGTAACCAACCAACTGCTCTGTCAAAAGCCAACGTCATATAACGGTAAGAACTACCAACGACATAATGCTCTCATCAATGCGGAAACACATGTGTAAGGATATATAATATATATATATATATATTTTTTTTTTTTTCAACAAGAGAGAGAGAGTAGTCCTGCATACGAATTGTATTAGAGTTATCTGCTCCCTTCTATTAATCGCATAATTGCAAATCACAACATTTACTATGCGACCAATGCCAGTAAAAGGGCGAATGAGGCTGGGTATATATGTATTACTTATCAGAAGTATGGAACAGAATGTCAGGAGCACTACGATATTGTAGGGAGAGTACCATACAATACAGACAATACGTATGGAGTTACGTCAAGAATCAGGGTGAAAACCAAGATGCAAATGATATTCTTTACTGAATATTGTATAGTAGTATTCCTAGTATACTCTCATGAATCTAGCTTCTTTTATATTTTATAAATAGATCCCGTAATTCCAGTGCCAGCTATGACATTACTCGCAAAGTGATGAGACCGTCGCATTACTGTGGGCCTGATTATTCTCTAGCATTCTTTTATCTTTAATTTCAATATAGAAACCGAAGTGTTCGAAAAACCTACAGTTACAACTTCAGAAAGGTTGGTATAATTATCGGAATGTACACACATTATTTTCATGACATGTGGAATGTAATATTGATTTGAACAAATATCATTGTTTCAAGCAGGTACTGTATCTTATTGAATTCTTGGCAGCAGCACCCCAGCAACCTTGGTTTTTGTGATCGAGTTTTATGGAATGTTTTGTCTTGATAGTTTATCTTTTATCCATGGATTACTTCTAATTGACTTATTGTGCCTCATAACAACAGACAGGTATGCAACATTGTGTGGTATCGTATGAAATAATGATCGGCAACACCCAGGTTCGAGTCCTGTTATCGGAATTCGTCGGAAACCTGTTCGGGTACAAAGATTCGGACGGAGAGGAAAGAGTAGTTTCAATTAATCCAGCTGTTGTAACTAGAATCGTGGTATTTTATGATTTTTATTGTGGAAACTCCCAACCCTCAAAAACTGGCTTATGCTTTCTTTAAAGTCTCGCGGCGATTGCCCTCGATTGTTGTTCCCATGCTGAGTAGAGTGGTATAAGCCGGAACACCGGGGTAGGCGAGAGTAATCGTTCCAATCGAAATTAGGCTCCTCTATTCAATTGTTAATTTGCTAATAGTTTATTTTCTTCCTCAGATGTACACCAGGTTTGTCCAGAGGAGCAATTCGAATGCCTGTCTGGAGAGTGCATACAATCAGTTTATGTCTGCGATGGTGAAGCTGACTGCTCCGATGATAGTGATGAATCGAGCTGCCCCAGTCACAGAAGGTAAATGTTATTTGAACAAGATTACTTACAAGCACGTTAAACTGGATGCCTGTATGATTCTACAAAACGACCCCCTCCCCCCTTCATTAGTCAAAATATGTCGCTCACATCTTAGGGAGTGATATTATCTGTCAATGTAATTTTCCAGGACTTTCATTCGGAATTATATTGATCCATGTCACCCTAACGAATAAAAAAAAGCCCAGGCTACATTATTCCTGAGTATTAATGATGTTATTGCTCCCGTTATATCCAAATGGAGACCCGGGTAATTGCACTAGATTTCCTGTTATGACAAATTCGTTCATTCACATTTTCAAAAATTGTTAAGCTATGGTGAACAGTAATTTGCCTACTAGCGTGTTGTGCCTCATTTTCAACACTGGTGAAAATGCCTCTACAAGAATAACAGCGTTTTGTAAGACGAGGTAGAAACGTTAGACCTGAAATCCTGGAGGATGGAAGAAGAGAAACAGGAGGCGGGCAGTGATTCCCAAAGCCAAGAGGTTCTTACAATGAAACAGAAAGAACGAGAGATAGTAAGATGAGCTACACATAAACCCATACCATAGCGGTACAGGTGGAGGTATTATAAAAAAAAAAAAAAAAGGATCCGCAGGGACCATTGTCGAAAGAAGGGAAGGTCAGGGAGAGAGAGAGATAGCAGCAGCAGCAACAGAGCTGCGATACTAGTTAAAGAGCAGCAGTGAGAGAAACATCTATGATGAGTCTGTTGGCCTTACCTAGATACTATCAATTATATTTGTACGAGATGCGCCTACCCAGATGTGAGAACAATACACAACCAGAAGACTGTTTGAACTTCCTAGAGCCAACAATGGAAATCTTATAGTTCGAGTTTGGAACCTCCTTCAATGACTCATGGGGAAGGGGAAGGTGATGATGAGTCGCTCAGGTGGTAAGGTAACCTCTGTCTCATCAGCCTGAGTAGAAGTTGGTCACCTGGTCACCCATCATAGCCTAATCATACTGCCGCGGCGTGTAAGCAACGATTTACCTTCTAGGTTGGAAAGATGTTGGTCAATGATGATCGATTCCGTGGCTGTGAAATCTAAATACTTCCTCGGAATAGTTGACTATGACACAGGATGCTAGATATTGGTCAGCACGGCCCATGAGAGGAAGAACAAGCTGTGTCTGATCAAAGGAGGCGTCATCAATAAAATAAAATGAAAACGGCTTGTAAGTAAAGCCTGTAAGCACGATCACTATCGCGGTCAGACAGCTGGGCTAAGAGGGGAGTGCTTCAGGTTTGTGATGATAGCAAAGAATTCTGTTTCTCTGACAACAACTTGGAGGGGTAAAGAAAATGCGAGGCCAGCATAGATTGTGGTCATTGTTGATAGCAAAAATGGGAGAACCACTGTTAATGAATTGGAAGACTGGTAGAGGACGCACACATACCTGAGTCTACTTCCCTGGTAACACCTGAACCAAGAGCGTTATAAGTCAAAGTTGCATGACTTGATTTTTTTTCAGGCGCGGAGCCGGCACTCTTGATCAGAAACAGGAAGGAACACATGACCGAGGCTTGACAGTAGATAAAAATACATTGAATCTGGGTCAGATGAATCCAGTGACTAATTTCATTCTCATTGAGAATATAGCGATGCTTGGGGATGATATCTCTGCTTGTTGATATGGTTAGGATCAGTTTTCACAGATATTACGAAAGGGAAAGAGAGCAATGACGCAATTGTCCCATTGCAAACTGCTTAGGAATCTTCATTTGAACTGAGAGCCAGTTCATTGAGGGAAGAGAGGATTTCAGAGCTTAGGAGTTCAGAGTTAGGATTCTAGCAAGACGGAAAAGGATACGCTATGGAAAATACATTGTGACCTCAGTTTGGCTCGGAAACTGTTCACCAAGAGAGGTTCCAGGCGCGAAACTGTTGCGTCGAGATTATGCATCATATGATGAGGCAGCTTTCCTGGGCGCTACACACAGTAATCGGATTCCTCTCATACTTTCCAGCGGCAAGCCTGCCGTACACCAATTCCATCTATTTACTTGTCGTAAGTCCTCCAACAATGAGTTCCAACCAATTGGGAAAAGGTAACTGTTCTCTAGTGGTTCGACAGGAGGAACCTGTTGACGTTACCAGTAGGATAGGCGTGGTACTTCCCTAATCAAAGCGTAAATGAGTACCCTCTACAAGTTGCCCTACTGTTTACCAGGTACACCATGGAAAGTTGGCATGTTGAGGATCACCAGCATTCGTTGCCTCACTTGATCATCACGTATTGGCCCTAAATATGGATACAGACGCAGCGACAGCCCCTAATAAATAACATGACTGATGCAGATAACATCAATACAATCAATTCAACAATTATGTTGCCTGTTTGCCTTACAGGTGGCTGTTCAATCTTTGACTTCACTTGCAACGATGGGAGCTGCATATCGATCTCATTCTATTGTGACATCATCGCACATTGTAATGATCATAGTGATGAAAATCAATGCAGTAAGTATCATCCTTCCATATTTCCATGGACATGAATCTGGACCCAATGACGCGATTCGCGACGCTGCCTACAAGTGTATGAGGCGCATTGCGGCCTTGAATTCCGCAGAGTGTGAGGTAGGTTCTAGCAAGTGAACATCTTCTTCGTTAATCACGCTTTACGATATGTGTACGATACGGTCATGAGTGAAACGCTGTGTCACGTTCAATACAATGAAAACAACGAATCCACACGAGTCTATATATTTCTTCTAAATCTTGTTTACGAGCGTGTGATGGGAAGCAGTTCACAGAGGTTCATATTCGAATAGAATTTCACCGGCTTTCTACTCTCATTTAGCATACGGGAGTTGAAGTGAATAGTCAGCATACAGAAACTTTCGGTGTTTAGGGAAACCTCCTGTGCATTGAGTGGGTTTTCAGCAGCCTTTAGTATGCGAGTTGGCTAATCTGCCGCGACGCCCCCGCACCGATGCAGAGATCACGGAAAATGAGAACAACACCAACAACCTCTCTCCCTGTCACTGAGATAATGACTTCGCTGATGACCATGATTATTCTGAATAAGGAGAGGGTTGATAGGATAAATTAGCAGGAACCTAATTGACGAATTATATTATAAATCATCATCGAAGGGTTGTTCAATGAGTATAAATTTGGTGGAAGTGCAAATCGCTTCGTAGAACCATTGCCCTTCACGTGTACTTACAAGGAATCACTAGCGCAATGATCCAGCGGAGCGCGTGGAAATGTAGTAGTAATCAAAATTGGAAACGGCAGTTGAACTCTCTTTGCGTTCCAAATATCATATCTGTTATATTCAACATTCACAAATATATGTTTATATCATGTGTTGAATTTACACGAAACCCAGCTTCCTCAATGATAGAAGTCTTGCAGTATACAGTTCTAATTTAGCAACCACTCCAACTTCTGTTTTCTTTTGGTCATTTTCATAGACTACCCTTCCTGCTCGAGCAATGAGTTTCGCTGTGAGAACCACCAGTGTATACCACTGTCAGACCAATGCGATTTGAAGTTCGACTGCATGGATCGGTCTGACGAGAAAAACTGCGGTGAGCTTCCCATGATAAACACCAGGCATTACACGTACTTTGAGAACGTGACGTGACAGTGACAATGAAGTTTGCTTAGTTTATCATGAACCGCGATATTACCAATACAGACCATATATAATACTAACATAAAACACATTTATTATTATAACTAAAGTACTCTTACAATAATAAACATGGTGTGGACGTGTAGTGAATGTTTGCTTGCGATAACATTCGTCGACTTATCTCACGTCACGACTCGATTTCACGTTCGAATAACGTCTACTTCCCAACACCTCTCACGAACGTTTTACCCAACGACACCGTTGAGTGGAATCCCTCAAAAGGCAGACAATTAAGGCAATTAACGATCTCGATTGAAATACCGAAACAAATGTCTTAACTCCATTGAGGTAATTTATAGGACATTACGGCCTTCTCTTGTTGCCTAAGCTTCTAGACGACTAGTTGAATGAGTAGCTCTGCTCTGAAATTTTCCTCAACTACTTGACTTTCGAGAAGTAATGAATCCACACGTTGATGTCATATTCAAAATGAGGCCTCAATTGCATCAATCAATTAATCAAGAAGTCAAAATGGGATGTGAGCGAATGTAACGAACTTCTCTGAAGCTATTGTTGTTTTTTGTACGATATCCAGATTCGTCGAAGGGAAAATTTCCAATGTTCTATGGAAAGGATGTTACCGAGCAGCAGACAGTGTGACGGGTATAGAGACTGTTCTGGTAGACACTGGGAGGATGAGCCTCGAGACTGCGGTTAGTTTCGCAGCTGGGAGCATGTATTTCCGATGTCATATCTTGGACAATTGCCAATAAACTGATTTTAGACGACATGTTAGCTCCGAAATCCGCCAAACAACTGTATTGCCCTTGCTAGATATTGGTGGATATCCGCTGAAAATCTTAGCGTAATTATCGATGACACGATTTGATTTGATTTAACTTCATTTTCACTGGTTCAGAAAGCCAATTATAGCCCATCTAGGAAACCTGACCGTAATGATCGTGGATGAGCACCGGTGATAATTCGCCTTCTTTTCTCGACTAGTGCTCAGATAATAGCGAACGACAAGGGTGTAACCAATCTTACCTGCTCCCCCTCCCGGGGAACCGCCATTCACATCCCCATCTAAAAGGACTATCAGTGAACTCCAGGACCGACCATTTTCTCGGAACTGGAGGAGTGAGTTCAACGTGACTGCTCACAGCTGACAGACTTCTTGCAGATATCCAATGACAAACCCGTAACCCAGAAACTCTACTGTGTTACAGCGGAACCACGAAGTGAAGACTGAAAACCTCGTTCATCGCAACTGCAAGTACAGCCACATAGGGAAAAAAAACCTCGACGCTACGAACCCGAATGTTGCGCGTAACGGTCAACTGATATACTCACCATTCCTCCCCATACGATGGAAAAGACCCTGCCCGCCGTTTTTGTTGTGATACCTCGTTTGGAATTTAAAAAAAGGTCGCAACCGCGAATATTCAGACCATGAATCCAAAGAATGCATTGTTAATGCGTTTGTCCCCCTTTTTCACACTACAGCAACCCATATTATATGGCTTACTGACTAGTCTGCCTATTCCAGAACTCGGCAACAAGTCTTGTCACCTATAACAAACGATCTTATCATATGACATCTGTCCTTTGTACACTTCAGGGCTTCCAGGAGTGCATACCCTTCTCTTGACCGACAAAGCAACCTGTTCGGCTGAATTCCCCTTCTATTCCTTTTATTGGGCTTCTAGGCTTCGCTTGAAAACTTTTTCATAGCACTAGAGCTGCTGCTGTTGCTGCACGGTTAGAAATAGCCTGCTATTTAAAATCCGTGTCTTGAAACGGTCTTGCACTGTCGGTCATTCCCTGTCGTTCTTTGTGAACAACTCCTAATGTTTGTCCATGTTCAAAAAAAGAATTTGTCCAAGGATAAGCAATGTCTGAATAATTTATATTGAATAATAACCATATTTGGTTCGCTTACCTCAACTATTACGAAAATAATGCTATCATTCCAAAGTCAATAAACTCGTAGCGAAGTGAATGCAATGTTTTCGAGAGTTTGATTTGAATTCACAGGTTACTTTTCCGAAGGATTCACCTGCAATGAGTCTTCCCATATTACTTGTAAGAGTGGAGCATGCGCAGAAATCACATCCGTTGCATACTGGAATATGACGTATACGGATACATCGAAGGTTGTCGAGATGCTACTCATCTATTACTTTGTGGTACGTATGTAGATAGTATGTGTTCATCCCCCATCCCGCAGTCTCAGTTTAATGTTCAGTTGCTTAGATTACTGTTCAGAACAATGTTATAAAACTTGACCACAACAGTAACTCAACAAATAGTTCAAGAAATTGCATTGGTTCATGATATATGGTGCAATGTGATTCCAATCGCTAATAATTACGACCTATAATTAAAACCATGATGTTATATATCGTGTCTTCACAGTGATGTATTTCTACACAGTATTCGTTATTCACTAGTTATTTCATACAACACGAACCCACCTGGATAGATCAAGCTAATATTTTGTATGTGTGTTCCACGTAAAGCTGGAATTCTCCACATACGGTGCACAAGAACCATATTGTTTTTTGTTGAACACGGGACGTCATCATTTGGTAAACAGTGCAAACAACGAATCGAGAGTATTTGTCGAAGCTTGTACACTCGATAACTTGACTAGAACCCGCTTATGTATGTATGTATGTATGTATGTATGTATGTATGTATGTATGTATGTATGTATGTATGTATGTATGTATGTATGTATGTATGTATGTATGTATGTATGTATGTATGTATGTATGTATGTATGTATGTATGTATGTATGTATGTATGTATGTATGTATGTATGTATGTATGTATGTATGTATGTATGTATGTATGTATGTATGTATGTATGTATGTATGTATGTATGTATGTATGTATGTATGTATGTATGTATGTATGTATGTATGTATGTATGTATGTATGTATGTATGTATGTATGTATGTATGTATGTATGTATGTATGTATGTATGTATGTATGTATGTATGTATGTATGTATGTATGTATGTATGTATGTATGTATGTATGTATGTATGTATGTATGTATGTATGTATGTATGTATGTATGTATGTATGTATGTATGTATGTATGTATGTATGTATGTATGTATGTATGTATGTATGTATGTATGTATGTATGTATGTATGTATGTATGTATGTATGTATGTATGTATGTATGTATGTATGTATGTATGTATGTATGTATGTATGTATGTATGTATGTATGTATGTATGTATGTATGTATGTATGTATGTATGTATGTATGTATGTATGTATGTATGTATGTATGTATGTATGTATGTATGTATGTATGTATGTATGTATGTATGTATGTATGTATGTATGTATGTATGTATGTATGTATGTATGTATGTATGTATGTATGTATGTATGTATGTATGTATGTATGTATGTATGTATGTATGTATGTATGTATGTATGTATGTATGTATGTATGTATGTATGTATGTATGTATGTATGTATGTATGTATGTATGTATGTATGTATGTATGTATGTATGTATGTATGTATGTATGTATGTATGTATGTATGTATGTATGTATGTATGTATGTATGTATGTATGTATGTATGTATGTATGTATGTATGTATGTATGTATGTATGTATGTATGTATATATATATATATATATAATATATATATATATATATTATATATATATATATATTATATATATATATATAATATATATATATATATATTATATATATATATATATATATATTATATATATATATATATATATATTATATATATATATATTATATATATATATATATATATACATGATACACAAAATGTAAATTGTAAGTTCGTGAGTGTTCTAAGGAACCTTCTTGGGCACCTTCCTGAGGATAGTGAAAAGAATACAGTAATGATTTTCACTCATTAATAACTCACCCATCCCAAAATAATACCCTACCCAATTGATCTAAACACCCAAATGGAACACCCCATCTCCAACCAGATATGATACTAACGGAAGAAATTCCACTACATTGGAGATGATATTCTTCCCTAAAATTGGTAACATGTATTCTGAACACGAAAAGGTCTTGCCAGATTCACATCATCTGACAAGTAGTTCCATTCATGGGTCGATCTGCATTGGAGCCTATTTTGTAGTGTGGAGAATGTGTTCCAGCATGTTTAGTATTGTATTCAGCAGGGTACAAATGAAGAGAAGCTGCTAGCTCGGGAATCGGCCAGGGCGATTTTGTAGGACTTGTAATCTCCTTAAATTTGTATTAGTCGCCCCTGGCCAATAGGTCGAGCAATATATAAAATTGGGATTATTCCAAGCGCAAGTTGATCATTCCCATGATGTTTCGGATCAGAATATGGTTCAAATATGGCGAGATACCAATACCTTTTTATGATTCAGTTCTTTGACGATCGTTTTAAAAAATTTCAGTGACCGTTCGTTCACAAAAAAACGAACATTAAATTCACCAGAGTTCCCAACAGAATAACAACGTTTTCTAGATTTCCAGTGGAAAAATATTTTACTGTCCTCAGCAAAAGGCACAAGAGATTTTTTTTTTCTGAGACACTAGATATATCATTAATATACAAACTGAATGGAAGTGAGCCCAGTGTTGAACCCTGGGGTACACCACATCAAACAGTGAGCTGTGGAGAACTGTGGGAAACTCTTGTTAAAGAGGTAGTTCCCAAAATCATGACAGGGTTACTCCACGAAATGATGAATGTTAGTTTAGTTAGTAATGTTTGATAGTGGCAAACGTTTTAGAGATCTAACAATGCACCATTAGCTCTACATTCATTATGGCGAGGAAAAAGTTCAGGTGGTGCAGATAAATGGGGGTTTGGCCACCTTAGGCTTCAGTTTGTAAGCACGACACCTGGACTGGATACTCGGTTAATATGTCCCCATGATTAGTACATGATTGGTCAAGTAAAGGGTAATTTGAGATCAACAGCAAATCCTTGTAACACGACGAGCCTAGAATGGTTGATTTGGTCAAGTTAAAAGTTGGTGTGCGGCGATTTGTCTTTTTCCTTCTGATTAATGAGGATTCCTGGGGTGTTTGGTGGTCATTTGCCGTTTTATTTTGGCTGATTTTAGCTTATAGCTGAGGAAACTTATTTAATGAAGCCGTGCAACGCTCTGCTCGATTTAATTGGTATTTGCTCCGGATCATTTTTATATTAATTTCTGAAGTATAAGATCATTGTTCCCAGTCCCGTATCCACCATGTATTTTCTCTTCCTGTTCTCTCTCCTTGTACAGACTCATTTGTATGCCCGACTAGTCATTTCAAATGTCCCCGGCTCTTACTGCATCCCTGAACGTTACCGATGTAACAGCGAATTAGATTGCCCAACGGAGAAGACGAACACAATTGTGGTAAGCGTATATGTAATGTTGAAACTATCTAGGATTACACTCCGTATCCCGTTGTTGTGATCCGATATAAACCGTTTCAACTCCCGTAATATTTAGGCTCTGTGTTCCTATGATTCCTAACATCTCAGCGTTTGTTATATTGTGCCGCATCTGAAGATTGTTTTCTCCAAGTGCCATTCAATTGAATACTGCTGTTTTCCGTAGATTCATACACTTGTGCTAGTGGCTCCTATAAAGTCATGGTGAGGAGAACATGGTATGCCTCCCTCAGAAAAAGTTTGTGACGGAATTCCCGAATGCCCTGAAGGAGACGACGAATTCTTCTGTGGTGAGTGATTGAACTATAATGGAACCATAGACTGCTGGAGGGATGGTGTTGATGTGCTTCACTAGCAAAGTAGAGTCTTGCATGCAAAAGATCGCAGCCCGGTCAATCCCGCTTCCTGCTTGCTTTCGTAGTGGTGAAACCCAGAAATGTATACTGTCGTTGAGAAGAGTGTAATTTGATATACGCCTACCAGCCTATTTTTTAAACAGATTGATTAGCTATGGGAGACAGCGGCCTGATGGACAAAGGTAATGACGTTCTCATATTCCAATTTCAAAATTTCTTCTTGATTTATATCTTCTGCCTCACAACAGATGCAAGTTGCTTCGATGGATGCAAATGTTCGGGAATGTCTTTTGTCTGTTCTCAAATAGACGGTTGGGGACCAGAAGGGGGTGAGGCTCCCTCGGCTGACAAGGCAAGTGTGGGTATCATACCTAAACCATATATAATGTTGATGTACTGATATTTTTTTTTTGGGGGGGGGGCTATATGAACAACATAATGTATAATAATGGATCATGCGGTTTCTTGGTGTTAGCTCTTGGTTGAAAAATAAGGTACTAAATTAGATTGCTATACCATCTTCATCGATGTCGATATGCCAGTTGAACAGATGTACAGCAGAAATGCAAATACCTGGTGTCCTCTCAAATATATTTCAAGAGCATTGAAACTGCTTTTATCTAGACTGTTCACAGCGCACAGTACCTGAATCAGTCACATGCCCTTCCTCAGCAGTGTGTTGTTTGTTGTTGGTTGTTTTTCAAATGATTGTCGATTCACCTCTGCTGTTTGATTCTGCCGAAAACGTGAGGTTTCTTTGAAACGATGGCAATATCTATTAGCTAAACAGCTCAACTTGTTACAATTGTCACAAATACAATTCTCGGTCCCAATATACAAATTTTTTCAGGATCCTGAGGAAAATGGCATCCCCCAAGAGGAGACGACGGGGAGTTTCCTATAAGTCATCCTTGTATTCGGGATGTCCTGTTCATCGATATGCATCACTTTCAAGTCGTTTTTCTCGTGTAAGTTGTATTTTATTAGAGGCAACGCACATTCCGTCTACAATTTATTCGGAGTAAGCATAAAAATGTGAAGCAAGGTAGTATCGAAATTTCATATGGTACAGAGACATATAACACATCGGCATATCTTGCAACTCTTTTCCTTCACAGAGATTTTACAGGCAATGGCATTGAGAGAATAATAGACGGAGAATTTGAGACGAATAAAAACTTGCAGCAATTGTAAGTACTACGACCCCATCTTCATTGGAAGAATATAAAGCTCTTATTTACACATTACTCCACACTATTGATTACCGGTTTCATATTTACTTTCAGTGGAGCAAAAATAAACAATTTTAAAAGTAAGCCCCGAAAGCCAAATATTTCACTTTGTTACAGCTACAGTAGGGTTCGTTACGGGCCACTTAATACTTAATACGATATATTTAGCAAATATGCGACGAGTGTTACACAAGCAGAGCAGAGTGGTGATAAAATGGTGTGAAAATAATTTCTCCCATATGATACTGAACAATTTACTGAACTAACCTTGTCTGAACTGATTTTCTCTTACAGAAGTCTTAGAGAGGAATCAGATAGCGTTTATTGCGATGCGCCACGTTTGACGGCCTATCCAGTTTACGCTACCTGTAAGTTGTCCCTATGCTATTCCGAATTGTTGAAAAAGAAAAGCAAAAACAATTATGATGGAGCTGAATTTTTGGTCCTATCTATCATAGGTTATTTATTACTTTACATCATTCACATTGACAAATGGCCATGATGCAATCAGACGACTGTCCCGGCGATGGCATTCATCGCCATCAGCGTGAGCCAACCTTATTCGGATCCATTGCCAACATCAACTTGAAATTGGCAGACTGGGATGAGTAACGTATGGAATATAACATGACTGCTGTTGTTTGTTTAGGTATGCTGTCGGTATACGGAAATTACATATGTCAACGTTGTCGAGACGAAACGACTCGAAATAAATGCGTTATTTCCCCTTCTTTATCGACAGGAGTTTGGCTGGGAATCCGTTGATGCTTACAGCAAGCCAGCCGTTCTTACAGCTACATTCGCTCGAATTGTTTGAGAACATACACTATACTTTAATATGAATCAATGAGAGCGGACTAGTCCCAATAGCCAATTTCTTGAGTATCATTTAAATAGTATGCATTGTTTGCTGTAATCTCTACAAGGGAACGAAGGTCGTGAGTCTTGAAGGAATGAATGGACTGTAGTGAGATCCTACTCCATGATCCATCAAAGAGGCGTTTGTTCAATTCGATTCGAGGTTTCGACAAATTCTGATCGTTTTGCGACTATTTTTTTTCTCAACCTAAATGCTATAAGAGAAGTATGCATCCTTTCCACTATGAGAGTACATTGGCTTGTGACCTTGGCTGTTTCCGTTTGAAGAGCATATGATTTGAAGGAGTGTGGCATTGTATGGAACCCATGGCAGCGGACGGACCAAACCCGCTCACAATACAAGGTTCAGTAAGTAATGTCGAACATTTTTGATAACCTTCTTTTACTAGACACCAGCTGCATCCGTCATGTTGAGAATCCGTTTTAATTAAGTTGTCTCGTCATATCACTCGAAAAAAAGTTCAAGAAAGGACTGTGTATTACGGAAAATTACAAGCATATGCTCAAGCGATCAAACCGTTTCTGGTGGCAATCTGCTGAGTAATACAAGAGTACATTGGTGCTCAGCAGCTGATCCATTTTGAGGTTAATCCGTGTAATCATCCGAACGTATGCAACAGATGCTTGTGAATTACCAATAATTTGAATGGCAAGCTGAATACTGAGCAGACGTCGTAATTGCCCACAGGGCAGCACATAATTTAAGTCCTGGCCGGTTCTAATGCTACATGAGGTGCGAGACGATCAACTGATGTTACCATATGAAATGTTTTCATTTGATTGCTTGGAGAAAAAGAACAGGGTCGAGTGGTCATAAAGCTACGCCAACAGTTGAGGAAATTAGATTCTCTTGGTATGTTTCAATGATATCGTGACCATTGGTAAATACAAGGTGTTCATATATTTTATATCTTAGGTACTCAAGTTGTCATAGGGCCCGAAAAATGACAGGATCTTTGACTAAGGCGGTACTAATGCCAAGGCAGTCATGGCATACGGAATGCTTCCATATTGGGGGTCAGTATACATCCAGGTGTCATTCCACTAACAAAAAACATGTTAGGCGGATCGATAGAAAATATATTGACCTTTGTCAATCTGTTTTAAATTAGCTGATTGCATTCGTGCGTTCGAGCACAACACTGCGTGAAGTATAGATTCCCTACTATTGGGTGATATCATCCACTCACCGGGAATCAATGTAATGCATATGAGTCCGTGTGCAGCATGGGCGACATTTTTGGAACATCAGACGTACCCAAAATGCCACAATCGCCTAACAAACACGTACAACATACGAACCTGGGCTTCTCAAAACTCCTTGTTTCGCTTCTTATAGGGATATACGCGGAACGGAGTTGGAAGACGTGGACGACGCTTTCTTCGATGGCTTATTGAACTTGCGAAGGTTGTAAGTAAACACACAAATATTTTTTTCCGCCTTAACCTCGTTCAAGTAACGACATAGTGGCCACGTTGCTGTGTGTGTACATGTCTGTTTATAAGTGCGTTCCAAAACCTCCTGAACCCTTAATGGTCTCATGCCGGAATTCGTGTAATTCCATCAATGTCGATGTTCACTGAGAAGTAGTCCACGAGCTTGCATGCAGAGAATATCACGATCGGTATGCTCAGTGTATTGGAAAACTATTAACTAACTGATTAGTATGGGATGGCGTATGCTAATTATGTAGTCTACATCGCATGATTCATGCGATGTTTTAAAAGTTTTCGTTTCTACAGAACACGATGGATATAGTCTAATTTCAGTCGTCTTTTTCTTCAGTTTTCAGGCTACCGGAGGTCATATCTTCTGAATAATTTTCATATGTTCGCATTCCCAATGTCTGTCTGATTTACGAGTGTGTAGCGTGCTCCGTATATTTTGTGTCTGAGGAAAATTTAAGGATTCTTATTTAAGGTATTTGATCGTTTTGCTCGTGAGCAGCCAGAGTAAACTAGCCAGCACACAAAAAGAACTCGAGAAAAAAAGAGTTGTGATGTAAGGTCACGATGACATACAAACATGGCTATAGAAACACGATTCGGCATGAATGGCATAAAAGGTCCACCGGCGTCAATTGAGGACAGAGGTCATATAGGTAGCGGGTCAACCAGAGAAGTACAGCGTTGCACCTTCCAATCTTGTCTGCCATTTCATTTACAAGTAATGTTTATAGGACAACTTGAAGCTTGAGCTGTTTTTCACTCAAAGCAACTCCTGAGCTCAGGGGCAGTGAATGATAAAACAATAGTCTTCAAAAGTCCGTGCAAACACATTTGTTTACTGTGTGGAAACACAGAATGGAAGTTGTTACACTTAGCGTTAATGTTCATTGAATTTACGGTGAGTCGGATTCATTACATTTACCGTTAAGGTCGTATTACATTTACAGTGAGACGACTCATTACATCTAGCGTTTTTTTTTTTATTACAAATACGGTTAGCATTATTTCTTAGCGTTAATATTTATCACTTTTACGGTTAGTATTATATTTAGCGTTGTTATTGTGTTTGGCGGTTGTTCGTACGGTAATTACAAACCAGAAAGTCAATGGCTTAGTGATTGATTATTGATTGATCCTCATCCTGGCCAAGCTCAGATATATCGGTTCATGTACTCATTATTGGGAATCTTACAGACTGGGTATGCCTTCCCTCCTTCATCCAAGTGGGATTGAGTTCTTGTGTTACAAGCTGAAGTCTCCACATTATCAGAACGGATGGCAAAGAAAAAAGCGGCATACCAAACTTCAACGGGCCAAGCATTGTGGGCTTTGATCTCTCTTGACCTTATGACCATCGAGCTGACCACAAAGCAATACAGATATGTATTCAATATCGGGATTTCACATACCACGTATGACTTAATCCAATTGGGTGGGGTCATGTTATCGTATTAACAATCTAAGTTTTGCCAAAATATGACTTTTCCACAATTCATCCCATAAATGGGCCTGATCCACACCAAAAACAGTGGGGTCCACGTTCTCCCCATTAAAGCTGCATGTCATATTTCAACTTTATCAGTCAAGGCATTGTAGGCTCATCGTGTTACCAGATGACCCGGCTTTGCCCTCTCTTGACCTACGCATATGTCTTTGACATAGCCCAGAACCATTGATGAAATCATGTACTCATCATGGGAACAATATACCAATTTTTGAGATCATCCATCCCGGGGGCGGTCGAACTATTGTCTTGAAGTGGGTATGCCATGTGCCAAAAATATGCCCAAATCCTTGTTAGTAGTGTGATTGGCGTCCTCTGAAACCATATTCATCCGTTTCGTTTCCCGAAATTACCCGCCTCCCCCACGACTTCAGCATCTCCGTGAGAACTTCCGAGGAAAAAGTACATTTGGCATACGTCATACCATTAGGACGTTTTGTTGACATTGATCGAATCACGCACAAAAGCACACACGAATCGCACACAAAACGTATATCCCCCCCCCCCCCCCCCCTCCCCCTCTGATTTGCAGTATTCAGCCTCAACTAAATTGAGAAGAAACGACTGAAACGAGTGAAAAGTTTTGACAAGCATACATCAACCGGTGAAGAATACATACTTTCCTAGAGTAACCTAACTGGCATGGAAAAATCGTAATTTTGCCTTGAAACGACGCACAGGGGTGTGATTACTATCAATCACACAACCGCCGACACAAATTGGCCATCAGATCACACGCGGACCCGTTTATTATAAAAGTAGTGTGGTATTTAACTCGCACAGTTAACTCAGTAAGAAAGTCACATTGGCTTTGATACGGCTTGCTCGTTCCGGTACATTATTACGTACAACTGCTGTCCATTTTCTCATAAGAAGAGAATGGAAGCGTCCATAATCCAACCATGTAATGAACTACGGTACGGTTTCACTTTCGTAATGAATCCCTTAGTTCGATCCCTTAGTTTCCTCATCCCACCATTATTTTTTGGAGGCATGAAAAGTCGCAGAGATCGTTTTCGAAATTCGGTGAGTTCGAGACTGACCACAGAACAATATTTTGACATCGGGGTGCCTGTCATGTGTGCTGACTACGGCCATAATTTTTGTTGTTCCTCCAGACAAACATGATTGTCGATTATCGTCACTCATGACATTCCCATATTGTCAACCACGTCGTATTATCTTTTTGAGTACAGGGATAGAAAAAATGAAATATCCGCCATGCCTCGAGCCACTATGGAGGGCATATTCCACGATACCATTTTTTAACTAAATTTCCTTACATATTTCAAAGTTTTCAGACAAGTTTTTTCTTCTGCTGCTTATTGCTCAAAACAGAGAGCTCGAAGAATGTCTACCAGCTGCAGGTCAATTCTCTCCAGTTGTGAGGATTTAATGGAGAACCGATTCCTTCGAATCAGTCTCTGGGTCCTCGGTGTCGCAGCGGTCCTCGGGAATGCTGTCGTCATCTCTCTCAGGGTGTATCGTCGAGAGCTGCTTCCTAATGCCAGAAGAAACCCGACACAGGTCGATCCTTATCACCAACCTCGCAATCGCCGACTTCTTCACCGGGATATACATGCTGATAATAGCGTCGGCCGATCTGAGCTTTCGGAACGTCTACTTCAGATACTCCGAGGACTGGCAGGGGACTGGAGGATTGTGCAAGTTTGCTGGTTTCCTCGCAGTTCTTGGAAGCGAATGTTCGTGATGTTATGGGCGGACATCACTATTGACGGTTTCGGGGGTCGTCTCCATTGAAATCGACGGAAAACTAAAGATTTTAGGTCCACTACATTGTAGGTCGCATGCACCCTGGTCAATTGCTTAGCTTTAGTGCCATACCATGCTACCATCAAGGACTTTTGGTGTTCAGTTCTATGTGAGGTCAAGTGTCTGCCTTGCCCTACCATTAACTGATGAACTTCAACCAGGATGGCTGTATTCAGTCCTCCTTTTCTTGGATTCAATTTTACCTGCTTCATCGCGATGCTGGTCTGTTATACTGTGATATACATGAAGGCAAAACAACTGTCAGATTCAAGAACGCATCTTCTAGACTCGGAAAGGAGGGCAAAGTAGATGAACAAGTGAGAATGGCTGCAAAAATGTCTTTCCTGGTTGTCACAGACATGGTATGTTGGATGCCGATCATAATAATGGGCATCCTCGCGACTGGCGGACTGGTAGAGATTCCCGGCGGCATTTATGCCTGGACAGCGGTCTTTTGTCCTTCCCATTAACTCGGCTCTCAATCCATACATTTATACGATTTTGTGAAAGCTGCAGAAAGAGCAGGAAGAATTAAACAGAAATCAACCAACGGGAGCACTTTGAACACCTCAGAGGACCAACACATGTCAATGATGTACAGCCATATAACGCATCAGCCAAAGGTATGTCTTCCGCGGTATGTATGTGAATATTGTCCCAGTGACCTAACGTGTATTATGGAATCAAAACGGGACTACTATGTCGGACAATCAACCATTTCAGTCGAAGGTAGCTTCCACGACACGAATCAGGTAACAAATGATTGTTGACAAGACAATATAACGATGTAATGTATTCAATAAGCGAATTGACAAATGGCTAGTAGTATTTACATTCCGTTGAAGCTTTATTCACACAATGTTGTAACCTGTTCCGGCTCCTTTTTGTTCTGGAAACTGAAACTGGCCGAGAGCGCCCAATCATGTTTATCTGCCCTGCATCAGTATCTTCGAACCGTTTAGGTTACTTTGTTGTAGAAACGAAGTAACGAGTGGAAAAACTAGTATAGATATTAGAACATCCCAAGCATATTGTCCCTATGTCTAAAACTTTTTTCGGGAGAGCCCTGATTCTAAAACTGGAACCTTCAATCCTATACCCTCTCTGCCAGCCTCGCAGGATATGCTACAGCAGGTGGTGAATGCGTTCAAGAGAATTCGACTCGTCATGTAATGCGCAGTCTCCAAGTCAGAAGAAAACACTCTATCTAACTGCTCAAGAAAGAATCCTTCGTGCTCTCGGAAATGAACATTCTCGACATTGAGCAGGATGCGAAGAAAGGTCTACAGTACCTTCACGACAATAATGTCATACACGGCAATGTCTCTGCAGATTCTGTGATTATTGATGGGGTAAGTTGCTTTGATTCTCCCAACTCGATTCAATTTCACTTCGCTTCGCATTTGCACGGGCTGCCATAGTGTCACTGAACGCCTTTCACTGGGAATTTGTTCTCTGAAGAACCCCAAGGCGCACATTTAACTGTTTAAGTGACTGGTATAAGATCCATTACTTCAATTCACCATTCCCCCCGTTGGTACGCGAGAGGGTCGCATTGAGCCATCTGGCCTAACACTGACCTATTATCAAGGTAAGGTGCGTGCCTCAGTAGAAATAACAAAATTGGAAAAGCACACAGCCAAGGGGTTATCGCCCAAAGTATATCACCACCCGGAATGACGACACGCAATTATACTTTGAGCATCGGCTGGCAAACTAGATCTGAAGAAAATGTGAACGATCGTAAGTGCCGATGATTAAACCGTCTATATATATATATATAGATATATATATATAATATATATATATATATATATATATATATAGATATATATATATTATATATATATATATATAGATATATATTATATATATATATATATTATATATATATTAATATATATATATTATATATATATATAATGACCTATACTGCAGGGGTTACTTCCAAGTTGTGCATTTTTCTGTGAATACGGGTTTTTCATAACAGACGCAATTCAAAAGGTTATTTCTTTATGCGCTGAGTTCCCTATAACAAATGGAGTCAGAAGTCAGAAAAATACATTTCACAGGGTCAGTCTAAATAAAACACGCACCACCAGCACAGCTATCCCATGCGGAGAATTAGGCATAACAACAATCTAAATATTTTTGCCAACAGGAGGGAGAAGGTGACAAGAGGGCAGTCGTGGTTTACGAATCGTTTCAGCGAACACACGATGAGGCTTGTTCGAGAAGTGCAAGGAGAAGGATCTGGATGACCTAAATAGTCTCATTGTTAAACTGAGAACGTCCACCATGAGGGATGCATTGTTTGATTTCTTGAAACAACCGATTACGTTTAAGACGTTAACCAAATCCACGACGCTATTACCATGATCAGCCAATGGAACCACAATCCAATTTCATGACACGAAGACAGACAACCAGTTCGGAACGATGATGGCAGGATTATCTTCTAAAGGAACATGTTCGGTTCAAAAATGAGGAGGAAAAATGTTTCCGAATTACTGGGGGGTGTTATCTAGGAAATTGAAGTGTTGTGGTACCTGGTGATGGGACGTGGAGACACACGTGGGGTCGTTATTCGGGATCAGCTGGTCATGTAACAACCCTATCGTATGACTTCTGAGTGCAGCTTATAATCTGCAAACGCAGGGTCGATTCAGGGATCAACAGACATCAACACGTATTCTTTGTAACATTTTTCGTGCCCACGCGTGTAATCAACGTGCCGAAAAAACGGATATATGTGTTGGAATAGATTGTTTTCGGTATAGCCAGAACTTATAGTTGAGTAGAGACATAGTTTCCTCGTGGAGAGTTGTATGTTCTGAGGTTGTGTTTTATATGCAAGGACCTGTCATCGTCGACTTACATTTAATGTAAAAGTGGTGTAGTTACGAGTATGATATGATAATGATCCATAGTATACTCAATACTCGTAGTTATGTTATAGTGAAATTATCACCAGTAAATACAGATCTATAATCTATATATGTATATAGGCCTATATATAATTGGCCTTCATTAGTATAATCCTCCTAAGGATTATCTCCTGTCAATCACTAAGGCACAAAATTGGCCCTCCCCAGTATAATCCTCTTAAAGATTACCCATATATACCTTATGTCAATAAGCGAAGCGCTAATTAGCCACACTCCACCATTGTTCTTTGGCCTATAAAGTCTCAGCCTTCTTCTCTTCGAGTTATCCGCCTTCTGTGATCACTGCAATGACGAATCTAGTTTTGTCCGGAAGCTCTGCATCTAAAAAATATTGGCCGTTTACTTACATTTGTTCTAGCTCAATCGATATTTTGCATCTCTGCCTAGCATTTACGTAGATTGTGGTTAAATCTTTGCCTATTGTCCATATATATATATATATATTTTTTTTTTTCTTTTTATTTATGGAAGAAATGGAGAATGTGATATAATGATTTTTTTTTCCTAGAATTTATCTCATACTCTTCCGAGGGTGGTGATAATTTTAGGAACAAGGCATGTACGAGCACCCCACATGTCCTTATGCTTTGGAACTATTGACATGGAGTTAACTCGTGTTCCTTTGGGAGAGGTGACATAGCCATCGACGAATTCGGGTCCCGCTTACCCGCACTGTAGGGTGCCAGTGTGGCGTACTTAATTGCGTAACCAACATGACAAATTCTGTCACGAAATGGTTACGCCATGCTCACACACTATTCACGAATATTCACGCACTGCCACGACATATTGCCTACCACGGTAACCATTTTGACCAAGGCGTCGTATGCAGGGGATTGTCAACCTGGGGAGGGGGGCGCAGGTCACTATCTAAGCGGAGCGCCATCATGGGTTGGCGTGAAGTATAGCAGGAAATGTTTGGTCGCAGGGACCGGTTATTACTCACACTATCAGTGCACGATTCGTGGTTTCGACGACACTAGAAGCAAAATAGTCTATGCAGAATATTGTGGGAATATGGTGGGACAAGTATTGTAAGAATGGAATATCAGGACAGCATTGGTACACATAGCAAATGCTAGTTTTGGAAACGTGTCTCGTATTCCATGTCAAAAAATGTTACAGATTGAAAGGATGGTATCAGTGCACATTACACATTTTCGTTTGAAAATGTTCGATATGTATCTTAGCCTTTGAAAAAAAGTATATTATTGCATCATACATTAGGGAATAATATGAATTATTGACCTCCATTTGGGACAACCAGAATGAACTTGTGACAGTCAACCAAAATATCTTGATGACCATAAGATGGACCTTTATGGCCAGAAATTGACCTTGTGGTGCAGTTTTTTAGCGAGTATAAGATGATTTGCGATGGCAAAGGATGATCTCTGATGGCCATGTGTTGACCATTGAGACCAAACATGATCTTTGACGACAATAAATTGACCTCCGATAGTGACAGTTTGACCTCTATTAGTGGCGACCAAATGACCTTTGAGGACCCTATAAGGTGACATTTGATAACCCTGGGATGACCTTTGATGACCATCATGATGACTTGATGACATGAATTGACCTCTGATAGTGACAGTTTGACCTCTAATAGTGGCGACTAAAAAGACCTTGACGACCATGAGGTGTGAACTTTGATGACCATAGGATGATCTTGTGACCATAAGATGACCTTTGATGGCCTTACAGATCTGTGACGACTATCGTTTGACTTTGACGCCAAGGTGACCTCTGATAGTGCCAATTTGACCTCGATTAATCACTCGATTGATGCCCTGAGGAAGATTACCCTGGATATTTTAGCCTCTCAATCTCTGAAACAGATTCTCAGTTCCTCACAGGAGTTTCACTACATTGGTGAATGAAGGTTTTGGAGCCCTCCTTCGGTCTGTGGCAGCAGGGAAGGGATGAACGTCACCATTTATCACAGTCGATTGCCGAGCGAGGTACAAACTACACACATTTTAATCTCTTCTTAACATTTAAATAGCCAGAAGGAATCGGATAGGCAGATCCTGTGTATGTGACAGCTCTAGACATTAGGCACTCAATTTGTTAACCATGATCTGCTTGTGAGGAATTGTGGTACAAAAGGTTGATTGGGAGCCAAATAGATAGCCCTGTCAAATGACTGTGGACCATCTGTCACAACATCACAAGCATTACCTGACACTTCAAGGATTAGTGTGTCATCCATGGCCAAGCTGCAGTTACCAACTGCAGATTGGGTGTAGGTTGCATAACTATATCCTTATATGCCACCTTTGAACTGTGAGGCTGAGGTGGAGGGCTGTTAATTACACCCTCCTATGGACGAATAGCAGCAAAGAACAATTCCAGATGATCTCGAAGGAGTTAGCTTGTAGGGGCAACAAGTAACTTTCAGAGCAGAAAATGTCACAAAGACAAAATCTTGAAATATTTTTGACATGCTCTCGATGCAAACCAAGAATCAAGCATTCCAGTTCTTCTCTTTGTTCGGTACATTGGTGTGCCAGAAACTGTCATTGGGACCCCAGATATACCACTTCAGCTTGAAATTTTGAAGCTTTTTCTTGCATCTTGGGGGGGGGGGGGGTGCTGTGATACTGAAAATTTGATTGTACTCTACGCGCCAACACGGTTAGATGGTGCTGACCCCCCCCCCCCCCTCCCAAATAATGTTCACGAATCGCAGCCCCTGATGTTGAAAATGGGATTACATAATCATTGCCTCATAGCGGGTAGGTGGCGGATTCCACTGGGAATCTAATCTTGATGACCCGGGTAACTTATTCCGCAGATAAGCCTGTAGTGGCGGGGGCGGGGGGAATTATTCATTATAGTTAAGTTTAAGTTTAAGACATTTGACTAAGCGCTCAATATTTGCGAATAAACGATATTGCCGACGTCTCTTTCCAGTTTCCCCTCCCTCTCACTTCCGTCTTCTCTTTCTTATTCTCTACTATTTCTCTCCTTTCTCTCCCCATTTCCCTCATCCCTACTTCTCCTTGCCCCTCTTTTCCCTCGTTTCTTTTTGTCTTACACGCGGTATCGCGCTTCCGATCCCCCCCCCAACTCGGCCGGGGATACGAGCATTTTGCTCCTGGTTGACTACCACTCTCGACAGCATCGGTGGGAGTAGTTTACACAGCGAAATTTCGGGATGGGATAATATGAGGCCTCCCAGGAATTTGTTAGAAAAGGCCTTCCCAACTTCCTTGATCTTGTCACAGCCTTAGTTTTTGTTAGGGTCGGGCGCTAGAATTGAAATGTGAGCTTGCAGATTGTCCGAAGATAATACGCCAAATCTCAAAAAAGGTCGCCCCCCCGATCGAGTTGCGCCACTCGATCTCAACTTTACTATATATATTCAAGTTGAGATATGCACTGCCTGGAATGTCTGTGACAATGGTGTTTGGTGTTGCCCTCACTTGGTTTTGATGCCACCATTTATGTCGTGGCCATCTAAGCGGAAGCACCATTTGTTGGCTGATGTGGTTCGTATTAAGGATTGGGCAGAGGCGTTATTGTAGAAACCCGCGCCTGCTAAATGGGTTTCGAGTTGGTTAAACGGGTGTAACGCTGTTCCTATGTTAGGTGATTCTGCAGGCTCGGCGGATTTCGCGGAGAGCAGATGGGGTCAATCTGTCGACAAAGGATTGTCAACTAAAGTTAGGCTATGTCGAAATTCACTCATCCGTTATCGGGTAGTGGCGGATCCACTGAAATCATTGTTAACATGATAACTCCCTGGATTAGCTGTAGTGGATGGGGGGGGGGGATTCCGGGCCCCGATCGATATTTCATGCATCCGAGATACCGGAAGCTGGTGAGAGGGCCCCCTACCTCCTAACAATGATTAGACCGCGAGGAGGTGGGGGGGGGGCGGGGGTAGTCTAAAATCGTGAGAACGGTTATATGACCACCATTAGCTTACGAACTTTAGTTTTTTGGGTTTTCTCTCGCATCTTCACCACCCCGTCCATGCTCTTATTTCCTCTTCCTCTCCCCATTTCTTTTCCTTCTCCGTTCCCCTCTATTTTCTTTCTCTCTCCCGATGCTTTTCTTTTTCTCTCTCCTTTTCCCCTTTCCTTGTTTCCCTCCTCCCTAACGGGGGGCGCGCGCCCAAAGCCCCCCCTCTCCTGATCCGCGCCTGCTATGCAGCAGCCGATTGCAAAGAAGATGCGGACAAAGTCGTGGGTGGTAACCGATGGGTCGAGGGCACGCATTGACACGAGCTGGCGACTAGTTTGCGAAATAGTTGCGCATATGTTCCGAAGTGCCTCACGACAAATTCTCGATTTCTTTCGTGGAGAATGAAAAAAAAAATTCACGCGCTTCGCATGACCCCCTAACCACGCACGTTGCTACGAACAGTTCACGCATAATTGGGACGAACTGGTTACGAACTATGCGGGGACCCCATGCGGCACAAAGTGTACGGGGGATTTATGGGAGTAAAGGAAATTTATTGTTTTTTTTTTCTTAATGCAGTCCGGAGTCAGATTGGGGGAAAACGGAAAATTGCTATTTTAACAAATTTCAGTTCGTTAAGAAAGGACAACTCGAACCCACCTGGTTGGATGGAAGATCTTTTGTAGTTGCCGTATATGGTCCACATATGAGGTGTAAATGCATCTATCTTTTGGGGGTCAGGTGAAAGATTATGAGGTAAAGAAGGGAAAACGTTTGTATGAAAAGTTGTTAACCGATAAGTTTAGAATGCTTGATCCGATCTGGTTGAAATGAACTATGGGTATGCAGCTCGGTACACGATAACTCGTCCCACCTAGATGCAAGAAGCTCAGGCTGGTTATGGCGGGGTCAGAATTAGAAAAGGGGAAATTGTGAAAAATGATAATTTTGACAAATTTCAGCTCGTAACACGATAAACTTCAACCCCACTTGAATGGATCAAGTCATACTTGGTATTTGGGTTCCCCATAATGAGAATGAGCCCTATTGTTTGGAGTCAAGTCAAAGGTCCGTCTGAGATCAAGTGTCAGAATGCCCTGGTCTCCGACACAGGTTTAAATTTATTATGCAGCTTTCTATGGGAGTACAGGTATTTGTTTGTGGTTGTGAATCGGGGTCAGATTGGGGAGGAAATTGGGATATTGGGAAAAAAATTGATAATCGGCAAAAATTTCATCTAGTTACACACGATAACTTGATTCCTCCTGGATAGATGGAGCTCATTGTTTATGGGTTCCCAGTAATGTTGTTACGTTCTGGGTTCGGTCAAAAGGTCCTATAAGGTTTTAAAACAGGTCAAAGTCTTGCCCAACCAGTGTTACCAATATTAATCCAGAACGGTTGGTCAGATTCAAGTGACATTTGGGTATAGCTTCTTATGGGTTAGAACAGGGAAACCTATAGTTTTTGGTTTTGGTCGGGGTGTAAATTCGGTCGAAAATAGAAAAATTGTTTGGATGAAAAGTCGATATTTTGGCAAATTTTGGCTTGTAAAAAAACACGATAACTAGACCCCACCTGGATGCGATATGAAGTCATACTGGTATGGTGAATACACCCCTGATCAGTAAATGAACCTTATCGCGTTGGGGTTAGGTCAGAGAGGCCATATATAGTCGAGAGAGTAAAAGTATGGAAACCGTTAACACGATAAGTCCAGAATGCCTGTGACCGATCAGA